>PPOA03000018.1:0-235908 GCA_003708795.3 Petasospora americana | reverse complement strand
TCTCCATCTAGCAACATCAAGATTAAATTATAGGACTTCAGACTTTTCAGGCATCATATTATGCATTCCATTAAGTGATATCAGTTAATATATTTGAATATCTCCCGATATTTTAGAAGAACTGTTGATACTGGCTTCCGGGTATTGTTACATCGAACACTATCTTATAATGTCCATAAATACGATCACCGGATACTTTGCTGTGAAAGAATACCAATGTAATGTGATCTTGCATGTGTGAACTGGTAGCTAAAGTTATGAAAAGCATACTTTCTTCAATCCGTTGCTCTGAAAGTACATTAGAGCATACATAGGGACCGCTCTGCGTAACAAAACTTTAGTTCATCAATCACAAATTCATCTTTGACTAGACCTCTCAGACCAAACCACTAATCCACATAGCAATGGGTCATAATTTTGTCATTCAGATGCCGTATCAATTGTCCCAGTCGAGAACGTATTGATAAAAGTATGACAGCTGTCTTCTCTCTCAGTGATTCATCGTTGCCTTATCAGAAGTCTCATGATGGAACCTCCGGAAGATTCACACTCCATAATATTTCCAGATTTATCGTCTATAATTGACTTAATAAGATTATCTGAACCACATAGCGTCCTCAGATTTTTCTCTTTGTCCTAATTTGTTTAAATTGTCAAGGCTATTAGGGGTATATATCTACCCATGTTACTTCTCCTCTCGTTTGATTGTTGCCGTCGGCTGTTCGCGACCGCGCCTTGAAAAAACATAAGGTCTCCACGCTTAGTGAACAATAATCTCTCGTTCAGACAAGAAAAGCTAAGACAATAACACCTGATAATCTTGATGTTAAGACTTTAATGGATTAATATCGGTGTTGTCTCTAAGGTAGAGCCTCTATATCTTTGGAAATACAACTATTTGTCTTAAATCCATGCCATCTTCGTAAATCAAGCAAACAATATCTTATCCATATTTCTCCACGAGTTCACGGCCTATAAACACCATTCCAGGCTGGAATCCAATGACTTGAATGTTCTCAGGTGATCTGCCTCTTGATATACCGTCATCTCACACTACGAATGTCCAACACAACACTATCAATGACTCTCACGGAGCCGGATTTCTCTTACACATAACTACTGGGTCATCAGACTGGAAAATTCAATAAAGATATACACAAAAAAAGTTGAAACAGCTTAAGCGGACTCCAAATGCTCAACAGAACCGGTACGCTTAACCTCATTGAAATCTTGGTGTAATTTAGCTTCACCGTGATCAATAACATCACCAAAGACTTCGGCGACTTCTTCCAAAGTACGACCAGAAGTTTCTGGGAAAGTGAGAATAACAACAACTGTTTCAACTGCCAAGATACAACAATAGACAATATAATATTTCCAACTAATTGCATCCATTGCAATTGGGTTGACAAAGGAGTTATAAATCAAGACGATTTGCATCCAGAATTGGAACAAATTGATACCTTTAGCTCTATGGGAGTAAGGTAAAATCTCAGTGACGTATAAGTATGGTAATCCATTAATACCAATATCATAGAACATATAGTAGAAGAAGATCATTGCCAAGACACCGTTGGCCAAAGATTTGTTTGAAAAGTTTTGCTTTTCATTCTCAGCGGACAATGCAGTCCAAATGATATATGTGATTAACATACCAACGACACAAGTGATGAATAAAGTTCTTCTCTTAAACAAGTGACATGTTGCACAACACACACAACAGATGACGAAATTGAAAATCATAAGACACATATTGATTTGAAGTTGCTTTGAAGTATCAGTAATACCAATGGAATTCAAAACTTTGTTCAAGTAATAAGACACTAGACCGTTACCAGAAAGTTGCATCATTGTAGCAATAAACAAACAGAGGAAGATTCTCTTTCTATATGATGGTCTATACCAGAAGTCAGTGTATTTGGAACTTGCACCAGCCAATTTTTCAGCTTCAAGAGCAGATTCAATTTCTCTTAATTCAAATTCAACAAGTTCAGAAGCTCTTGGATCAGTACTACCACCTGTATGATGTTTAAGTAAAAGAGCACGAGCTTTATCATGCTTACCTTTTGCAACAAGGAAACGTGGTGACTCTGGAACCCAAAGAAGGAAAACTAATTGAACAAGTGGGAAGAAACCTTGTAAGTAAGATGGAATTCTCCAACACCAATTGTTCGAAATGTTTCTGGTTAAATAAGTTACAATTGCAGCGACAGTTGCACCTAAATACCAACAAATATTATAAGCAAAAGTACAAGCTTCTCTATGAGAGGGGTAAGATAATTCAGAAATCAAAGTTGGAGCACCAACAGTAGCAATACCAGAACCTGCACCAATGACAATTCTTGAACAAAGGAAGAAAGCATAATTTGTAGAAAGACCTTGTAAGATAGCACCTATCAAAGTGATTGCTTGACCAAAGATGACAACTGAGCGTCTACCATATTTATCACACATCCATGGGGCAAGGAAGAAGATAAGTAAACAACCAAAAATACCACCAGCTGATAAAGCACCAAGGATATGACCTGTTGGATTTCCCATATAGTCTGCCCAATATGTTAAAGATTGTAAACCGTTAAGCATAGAACCATCAAATCCATTATTGGTTGAAGTTAAAGTGATAATGAAGATGTGGAACGCAAGAATACATAAATGCTTAACACGATAGAATGGCCTAGTCTCGTAGAGATAGTTCTCAATAGAGTCTTCGGCATCTTTTTCAGGCGTGATTACCCCTGAAAGGACAGGGTCCTTATTCATAGAGTCGTTTTCAGACATACTGCTTTTTTTTAATGATTGAATATAAAATAGCCTAAGACAACTTGGAAAAGTGCAACCACATCGTATTATATAGATATCTACAGAATATCACTTTAGGATCTATTGTCTAAATTCTCGCTATCAAAGATTATGACGAAAGTCTGGGGTATCATTCAGGCTCCCTTCTCCCCACACTCCGACTTTGTGATGCATTTTCTTGCAGTGTCCGGTGGAGGGGGGAGCGTGCATCAGTCCCCCGATAAATTTTAGTCTCTTTCTGGACATGACTAGCCGTGCACATTATGATTGAATTGTTGGTGGCTCAAGCGGAAAGAAAATCATTATATATAGAGGACTATGTCTTTTTTGATATCCCCTATCCATCTAACTATATCAATGTTTTATACAATTAATCAGCTATAAAATATGAGAGTGTTATAAAATAATAGCTGGGTTCTTAAAGTATATTACACCCCGCGCTTCAGTTCTTCCGAGAATCTGTACGATACGAAATGTATATCATGACAGTTTCAAAATCACTAAATATTAAAGTTGATGACCTCTTGGTTTATATGTGCTGTTAATAATGTTGGACAGATTTTATGTAGCAATGGTAACGTCTTAATGGTCTCCATAGATCTCGAGTCTTTTATCTCTTCCAGATCCATCGTGATCGGCATATCAGATGATACGTACATGACATCATATTTGAAGGGTCTACTGACTGCATGGATGCAAAATCTGGGGTACACCCGACTTGAGTCATGGATAGGCTATAGTCCTAAGCCATCCCTGATATTTGCACGGATTTCATCCTCGGTGGAAATTCCTAGTCTTCTGAAAGAGGGAATAGCAAGAGCCAGGCTTTACGTCCATTTCAGGCACACCTTACCCCGGTTTTTATTTTTTAATTCAAGTCCCGGACAATTCTCGCTGGAATAACAATGAGACAAAAGCACCCCACAGGCGCCCCCCCACCCCCACACAGAGATTAAAACTTCCGAGATCCTATCTCTACGAGAGTCAGCGCGATGTTTGAAAAACGTCTTGTTAATCACATGATTCACGATTATAGTCATGTCTGACTTTGTATATAAAAGGAGAAGAGTGGTTGAGTTTTGAACGTTAGCGAATTGATTCACAAAGGACAAAGAAGAAACATGACAGGATTTCTTAAAGTTAAAGGAACAAAGATCGTTGATGAGACTGACACACCAGTTGTACTTAAGGGTACAGCCACTGGTGGTCACTTGAATATGGAGAACTTCATTACCGGTTATCCGGGACATGAGACTGAGCACAAGAAAGTCTTGAAGTCCAAGATGGGTGAAGAGAAGTTCAATTTCTTCTTTGATAAATTCTATGAGTACTTTTGGACTGAGAAAGATGCAATTTTCTTTAAAGAAGAGTTGAAGTTGAACTGTTTGAGAATCCCATTCAACTATAGACACTTCATTGATGATGAAGTTGATATGTTCAAGATTAATCCAAAGGGATTCGAAAGATTGGATGCATTGGTTGATACCTGTGCTAAGCACGGTATTTACACAATCTTGGATTTACATGCTGTTCCTGGAGGACAAAATCAAGACTGGCATTCAGACTCCGGTATTCATAAATCTCTTTTCTGGGATTTCAAAGTCTTTCAAGATTCCATGGTTAACTTGTGGGTTGAAATTGCCAAGTATTATAAAGATAATACTTGGGTTGCTGGTTATAACCCATTGAATGAACCTGCCGTTGCCGATCATTCCAAATTGGTCAACTTTTATGAAAGAGTTGAAAAAGAGATTAGAGCTGTTGATCCAAATCATATCTTATTCTTGGATGGTAATACATATGCTATGGATTTCAGACAATTCACCGAGCCATTACCAAACTCTGTTTATGCCATTCATGATTATACCATGTATGGATTCCCATCAAAGGATGGTGAGGTATACACCAGTTCTGAAGATGAAAGAGCAAAGATCAAGAAGCAGTTTGATAGAAAATTGGAGTATATGCAGAAGTATAACGTTCCTGTTTGGAATGGTGAGTTTGGTCCTGTTTATGCTTCAAAGGAAAGAGGTGATGAGAATCCAGATGCCATTAATAAGACACGTTATCAAGTCTTACAGGATCAACTGAATGTTTACAAGACGGGTGACCCATCTGGTGATGGTGCTCCGATTTCATGGTCCATTTGGGTCTATAAAGATATTGGATACCAAGGTTTGGTTTATGTTGATCCTGCTTCAAAGTTCTATAAGGTGCTGGGTAAATACTTGTTGGAGAAGAAGAGACTGGGATTGGACAGATGGGGAAATGACATTGCGCCTGAGTTCGCCAAGCTTTACGATGCCCTATGTGACCATTTCGCCGAGGTTATCCCTGAGAAACATCACAAGGCACTCTATCCACACCTTTGGACTTTCAAGGATTATGTTCCTCGTGTCACTAGAGACATGCTACTGTCCCAGTACTTCCAGCACATCTATGCGGACTTGCTTGCAGAGCTGACATTGGAAGAGCTCGACGAGCTGGCCGGCTGCTTCAAGATCGAAAACGTCATGAAGAGAGAAGAGCTGAATGCCATCCTAAGAGAGTATTGATAGTTATATACACATACATTTTCGGACTGATCGGAGTTTATCGGTTGTAGAATCTTCGCGAAATAAAAAAAAAAAGGAGGCGGGTTTCCCCTGTGAATGAAAATGGATCGAAATTCCCTCCCAAATCGTCCATTTCTACTTGATAAAAGGAAAAGAGACACAGCGGTATCTTCTGTTCATAAAGCCCACCAAGAGAAGCGAGACGTCCAATGACAACATACGAGAAGATTGTGAAAGTACGTGTTTTTCCAGCTGGGTCAGCTCGATCCACGGCGCCTATCAGAAAGAGGGCGGTGTTTGTTTCTATAGACAGTTGTACTAACAGTTTACGCATTAGGGTGCCACTAAGATCAAGGTAAGTCTTACACTAGCAATTGCACTAGCAATTCCATTGCCACAGGGACGGACAACTAACAATTCTTTTAGGTGGCGGCTCCAAAACCAAAATACATCGAGCCTATTCTGCTGGCCACGGCGTCTAAGAACGACCTCCGCTCAGTGATGTCAGCGCTACAGTCGAGATTGGACGATACAGCGTGGTCAATTGTCTACAAAGCGCTGCTCGTTGTTCACATTATGATCAGGGAGGGCGACAGCGATACGACCCTGAAGTATCTCTCGAATCACCAGGGCTACTTCCATCTACAACAAATGAAGTCGCTGGGATCATCCGACGCAAAGAGCTTGCTACGCTATGCGAAATACTTGACAGTCAAATCCCGTGAGTACTCATCCACCCACATAGACTACGTGCGTGACGAACAGGGCTCAAATAAGAAAGAGGGCGGTATCTTGAGACAGCTCTCTGTTGATAAGGGTTTACTCCGCCAGGTTGAGAGTGTCGAGAAACAGATTAGTAGCTTATTGAACTGTAAGTTCAGCGAGGCTGACATTAATAACGACATTGTGCTTACTTGCTTCAGAATGCTCGTCAACGACTTGCTTTGCTTATACCAGGCACTGAACGAGGGTGTCATTAACATCCTCGAGCACTACTTCGAGATGTCCAAGTATGACGCTGAGAGGGCATTGGAGATTTATAAAGACTTTGTGGAGTTGACCACCGACGTTGTCAATTACTTGAGAATAGCTAAACACTTGGAGTATGCTACGAAGCTACATGTTCCTACGATCAGACACGCACCAACGGCTTTAGCCAAGAGTCTTGAAGATTATCTTAACGATGAAAGCTTTGAAGTCAACAGATCACAGTACCTTGCTGAGAAGGAGTATAAAAGCAACGGAACTCTACCAAAAGCTCAAAAATCAGTTCCACAGCAGCAACCACAGCAGCTACCACAACAGCCACAACAACCACAACAACCACAACTACAGCAGCAGAACACAGTGGCAAACCCATGGGGTGCACAGTTTGGGCAGATGTCACTACAACCATTACAAGTTCAGTTCACTCAAGGCCCAAACCCTGCCAACTTACAACCTCTTCAGCCTCAACACACTAATAACCCATTCTTAGCTATGCAACAACCACAACAGATCCAACAGCCACAACAGATCCAAACCCAGCCTACTGCGCAATTGCAGCCAATTGGTACAGGGTTCAGCACTGTACCAGCTTCCTCTATTGTTCCAAGTTTCACAGGTGCTGGATTTGGAGGTTACACCCCAGGTACTTTAACACAGCAGCAGACCGGTAATCCATTCTTACAACAACAAGGACAGCAGCTGCAACAACAACAACAGCAGCAGCAGCAGCAGCAACCAGAGGCCCAGCCTAAGATTGTTGCTTCAAAGACAGGTAACAACCCATTCTCCCTGAACTACAAGAGATCTACTTTGACTAGTGTTCCGGAGACAGCTCAGCTGAAGCCACAACCAACAAACAATCCATTTTCCGCTTCCCCAAACCCTACACCTACACAGCAATTCACAACACCTATCACTGCACAAGAAACCGGTACAAATCCATTCATGAAACAGGCGTACACATCAAACAGAATCTCCATGGCACCTCAGGCAACTTTTGGAGGTCTTGAGAACCTACCTACTCAGCCTGTCTTCCCGCAGACGATCCAGGCACAGCGTACTGGTCAATTCCAACAGCAGGCTCAGTTTGGACTACAGCAGCAAATGACCCAGCAGTACAACCAGAATCAACAGCCGATGTACCAGGCGTACGAAGGCCCAAGTTTGATCTAACAAAAAGGAAACGTGTAATCATTATATATTAGAAAGAGAAAAAAATAAAATTGCATTATCAACCCCAACTTAAAATAAGGGCAGTCAAGCAGCCACAGTTTAGCGGGGGGCGCCAGGCCGTTAGATAGGCCCGCCCTGTCATTTTCGCGATTTTTCACTTTTTTCAAAAAAGCGATAAGATCTGCCTATAGGAATAAAGCACTGTATAGGTGGGGAACACTACAGAGCGTGATTAGTTAATCATGATGCCACGTAAGAGAAGAAACAGCGAGGACCTTGAGTCTGCGATTGTCGGTGACACTGAGTTTGTTGGGTCTCTTTCAATGCACAGTGGTGCTGGTCCAAGTGGTACTGCTCCTTCCAATGCAGCAAGGTCATCTAACTCAATTATTGGAATCTCCAGAACTATTGCCGCTTGTCAAAGATGTCGACAGAAGAAAACCAAGTGTGACCAAGAATTTCCTAGCTGCTCGCGTTGCTTAAAAGCAGGTGTTGACTGTGTTGGTCTAGATCCTGCCACTGGCCGAGAGATCCCAAGATCTTATGTCATCTCATTGGAAAATAGAATTTCTCACTTAGAGAGTCTTTTACAACAGTCCGGAGTAGACCCTGACTCCAAGTCTCCACCTAAGAGACGTGTCTCCTCCAAAGTCAATAGTCCGAATGATGCATTGCAAGCACAAGCTCAACCACAGGCTAATAGAGCATCACCAAGATCTACAGCGAGTACTGGAGCACTCTCAGACTCTATTGGTCCGAGTCTCAAGATGGCATTACCGAATAACAGTGACTCCAGCAGCTTATCTTTTTACATCGGAGACTCTTCGGGGATATCGTTTGCCAAGTTGTTATTTACAGCTGTCAATTTCCATCCTGGTGCTATAAATGAGAATAACTCTATAACAACAAGGGTGCCTTTAAACGAGAATGAGACAGATATTATTGCAGGGTTACCAACGAAATCATCAGCTGAATATTTCATCAAGAGTTATTTTGAGCAATCAAACACACAGTTACCATTGATTCATAGAGAATACTTCATTGATACATACTTTAAACCTATTTATGGTAATCTTTCATCAAACGTTAAACTTGCTGCTAATTACACAAAGATGAACTTAGATACCTCTGATATTGATGAAAGAGACACATGGGAGTATCAGTATCGAATGAATAAAATGACAATGTGTAAATTATCAGATACGCCTGAAAGGTTCCATAAGCCATTATTCTTTCTGAATATGATCTTTGCAATTGCATCCTCGATAAATCTTTTGCATTATACCCCAGAGACTTCAAATTCTTATAAACAACAAGCAATGATCTTTGCCGATACAATCTATCAGGCAGAAGATAGATTAGAATGTTTACAGGGACTTTTACTATTGACTTTATATTCTGTCATGAGACCTTCTACGCCTGGTGTTTGGTATATGCTTGGTACTGCTCTTCGTCTTTGTGTTGATCTTGGACTACACACTGAGAAGTTGAACAATCAATTTACTCCATTTGTTAAAGATTTGAGAAGAAGATTGTTTTGGTGTGCATATTCACTGGATAGACAAGTCTGTGTTTACCTTGGACGTCCTTTCGGTATTCCAGAGGAATCTATATCTACAAAATTCCCTGTTGAATTGGATGATTGCTTGATTAATGTTGATGAAGATGAAGATTTCACCAAATCTTCAAATTCTCTTCCAACTTATAAGACAATCTCTTTGAATTTCTTTAAGATTAGACGTATTCAAGCAGAGATATTACAGGTTTTATATTTCACTTCGTCCACGTTACCAAGATTCTACAACTCTTTGAACGATTGGAAGTTGAAGATCGATAATCAGTTAGAACATTGGTTTAAGACCATTCCACTAAAGAGTTCAAGAAAATGTAATTGTGATTTCAATTTTGAGTTTTTCAAATTGAATTATTATCACACAAAATTATTACTCTTTGGTGTTACACCAAAGAATTCTAAGCCAAATAATAATACACTAAGGATCATCTTTGAGTCTTCAAAGGGAATTATGAATTGCTATATTGAATTATACAAATCAGAAGCCGTCAATTATACTTGGTCTGCAGTGCATAATTTGTTTATGGCTGGTACTTCGTTCTTCTATTCTATTTATAACTCTCCTGAAACTCTGATTGGATTAGATGAGTTTGAAGACATTACAAAGAACGTTCTTGAAGTTCTCAACTCATTGGTTCAATCATGTGAAGCTGCCACTTCCACCGTTGAGATCTTTGAAATATTGAGTTTAGCGATTGTTAGACTCAAATTTGAATGCTCTGAAGTCGGTGTTGGTTACATGGGTGCAACTGATATTAATGACATTGAAAGATTCTTTGAGGCACTTAATGACAAATCACCAAAGGATTTCACTGGAGAGTTATTCCATGATTTGCAAACGCCTGTACCTATGGAACCAGAACATTTAAGACAGGATCCCTCACAATTGGCACCAAACTTTGTCGATCAATTCATTGCACCACCTCCAATAAGAGACCACAGAGGAATACTGAACAACAGCTATGAAGAGAACTATCCTTCTTTATCAACTCCACCTGGGGGCACAAGCTTAAGTAATGGGCCATTAAATGGGTACCTTGCAAGCCAAGACGTTGAGCAAAAACGTATCTTTGAGCTGATGAGCCAAGTCAACAGTGAGACTATTTATAAGCAGCTATTTGGACAACAAAGTTTTACCGGTTAAACTTTTATAAAGGGTTTTTTTTTAGATTTGAAATGTACTGTAGATCGAGTCTGTCTTGTCTATCCAAGTCAATGTCAACGACATTCACCGACAAGATCCTCACTGTTTCTCCGTTATAAAGACCATACACGTCGATTACCGTGCCAACGTAGCACAACTGCGGATCGCTAAGTAATAGATCGTCGTCCATTGTTAAATGAATGATATCACTTGAGTCAGCTAATGAGTTCACAGATTTGACAGTAATACGTGAATTCATTGCATCGTATTCCAAGACAGAGCCCATGACACGGACCTGATGGACGATGTTCTCCTTATAATGGGCATTTATCTTGCCAATGTCAACGATAAGACTCGACATGTTTCTTTTTGCCAACTTTGTACGCTTTGTTTGTTTTGATACGCAAAATGAAAAAAAAAGTGCCACATCGAAGATGTTGCCCCATTACCGGAAGTGAAAAGTTTCCATCAACAAAGAAAGAACAAAGAACATCAAACGGGAAGGGGACGCTAGAAAGGAAAGGAAATGTTGAGGATTGGCCAGAGGTTCTATGGTACTTTCAAAGTTGGTGACAGTGTATTGATCAGATCGGTTGTACGAAGCGATAGGTTTTGGTTAACTGAACCTTTAGTTCAAGGTGGTAAGACAAATATCCAGGGAGGACAGTTTATCGCTCATGAGTCTTTGTTTGGTCTTCGCTCAAGATCAATAGTCAACTCTAACGAAGAGGGCAACTCCTTTATTGCTACACATGCCTCTACAGAGGACTACATCAACTTGTCCAAGAGAGCAGCACAGCCAATCTATCCATTTGATGCTTCTTCCATTGTTGCATTAGCAGATCTTCACTTGGACTATCCTTCGCTAGAAGACCCGTCAGCTCCTTTGCAATTCTTTGAAGCAGGCACTGGACATGGCTCTTTATCGCTGGCTATCTGCTCAAGGCTACACCCTGCCAACTGCTACCTGAAAACTCATGGTATCAGAGGTGCAGTTCTACACTCGATTGATAGAAATGAAGCACACTCAAATGTTGGTCGTAAGACCATTAATAATTTCAAAAGGGGAATATATAAAGACGATGTTCAATTCCATCTAGCCAATTCCCCAACTGAATGGTTAGAGTCTGAAGCTTCTAATGAATGGAAAAGTTTAGACCCGGATCATGCTAAAGGTGAGGGATTCCTGAGTGGAGCATTCCTTGATCTTCCTGATATGGCACCAAACTTAGAGTCCTTAACGAAGGATCTAAAGCAGGATGCTCCGCTGATCATCTTTTGCCCGTCCGTTAACCAAATCATTGAGGTTATAAAGGCCATCAAGCAAAGCCAAGGAAGTATCAAGCTATCGCACATTAGAACTATCCAATTAATGCCAGGTGTCGGTGGTGGTCTCCAGGACTGGGATACACGCTACACGATTGTCAGAAATACTGGAGAAGAGGCAGTGGTCTGTAGACCCAAAGTCGGCACAAGGCTCGTTGGAGGTGGATTCGTTGGAGTCTTCAAGAAGCTGCCAAATAAGGCAATCATCAAGACGAAGCTTCTACCAGAGACGGTTCAATGATACTAGAAATATCTTATTTGTGTACATATACAAAAAGCCAATTATAAATAAAACAAAGACATAAAGAGAGAAAAAAAGTAGATAAGGGACATAACACACAAACCTGGTGGATAAATAGAGCACTCATACACAGCAGATCTGCCTTTTCGAAACCAAGCAAAAGATAAAGAAATTAACCCATTCAAACAAAGATGACATGTAGAAAATTGATGCAAATTTTTTTTATGACCAATCATAAAACGGTACGCTTCATAGAACGCTTCTTGTTCTTGAGTACAACCTTTTGTTTTACTTGTTCAGCTTCAGACTCGGACTCAGACTCAATGTCCATCTCCTCGTCACTCTCCATATCGACTTCAGACTCCTCCTCGGCCTCAGCCTCACGGGCAGCTCTAGCCTCCTCACGGGCAGCCTGCTTGGAGAGCTCGACGTCTCTCATTCTCAAGAGCTCTGGGTTGGACTCGACAAGCTTCTTATCGAGTGCGATCTGTCTCTCCTTGTTACCTCTCATTCTATTCTTGTAGAATGCACGTTCTCTCTTCTGTCTAATCTCTTCAACACGAGCCATGGCCTTGAGCGTAGTCTGGACCAAGTCTCTATTATATCTAACTGGGACGTTTCTTCTGGCTGCGAACGTGAGCGTAGAGTCAACAGCAAGCTCCTTACCAGCAGCTTTACGGAATGCTTTAGTCCATCTAAGCTTTCTTGGATTACGACGTTGCTTGAAAGCTTTGTGACACTTGGAACGACAGAAACGGAATTCTTTGGCGTCGTTACGTACGAACATCATTCCGTGGCCCGGGTACACGGGACTCGAACAGAAATGGCACTGGTAAACTCTCATTTTGGGGATTGAATTTGTGAATTAATCAACTGAGAAAGTGATAGTAACAGAGCCGATGAGCTTAGAAAAATTTATTTTTGTATGTAAGGAAAAAAAATAAAAAAAAACCAAATCTTTCGCGCTTATTGCCTAATCCGACGAGTTGCCGCATCGGGGAGTTTTCCACCTTTTTTTCCAGATTTTTCATTTTTTGCCACGACGAAGAGGGCCTGAAAAGAAACGAATTTGACCATCTTCTGGTTATTTAAGAGGGTTAGAGAAAGTAGAGCTATGTCCCAGACTATTGACATCCCATCCTTGCCTGTTCCGGGCGAACAGAACGAGCCACAGCAACTTGTCCTTGGCCAGCGAGAACAGGCTCCACAAGCTCCACAGGGACCAACCCCGGGTTCGATGGACTACTACTTTGATCAGGCACTCACAACCATGGGTGAGCACCCATGGTTAACGGGTTTCGGTGGTTTCATGACTGCCTACTTCATTGCCGGTGCCTTCAAGTCAAATCAGGCCGGTGCCAACGGTAAGGCCTTCTACAAAGGTGGATTTGGACCAAAGATGACAAGAAAAGAAGCTCTCCAAGTATTAAATCTCAGAGAGTCCACACTAACTAAAAAGAAGCTCAAAGACACACATAGAAAGATCATGTTGGCCAACCACCCGGACAAAGGTGGCTCCCCATACTTGGCTACCAAGATTAACGAAGCCAAGGACTTCTTGGAGAAAGCTGGTATTCAAAAATGAGTATCTACGTATACATAAATATATCCTTGTAAATAAATGATTTATTTTAAAAAGTCACTTGGCCACAATAGAAACAACGTCCTCGTCGTGAACAGGGTGACTCAAACCACACTTCTGTGGATTATGCTTGGTCGAACTTCCCCATACCAGTGCGTACTTAAAGGAGTTCTTGAAGTCTCTGTGCACGGCATTACAGACGTCCTCGATTGTGCTGTTGTTTCTGACCACCATTGGGTCTTCGAAGTTAACAGCAACACCTCTTCTCTTTGTGTATAGCTTTAGTAGGTCCAGCTCGTACCAAATCTCTTCAATAACATCCTGGATACCGAGATCCATCTCACAACTCATAACTGCTGTGTTTGGCTCACGAGCAATTCTGTCAACCTCTTCTAGCGAGACTGCGTCAACCTTGTTATACACATAGAGACATTTGATGTAGCTTCTGTGGGAGTCGTTGATGATATCAATGAAGTCTTCGATTGTGCAGTTCTCATCTCTGACCAAGACATCAGCATTGTGGATCTTGTAGTCTCTCAAGATACCCTGGACGATTTTTTCGTTTAGGTACTTTGGTGGTGAGGTGTATGAGAATTTGACACCACCTGAACTCTTCTGCTTGAAGTAAATGTTTGGCTTTGGCTTATTTAGTCTTATACCGACACTCTCCAGCTCCTTCTCCAGAATTTCTCTCTGGTTGGCACCTTTTGTAGCATCAAGAACAATCAAGATCAGGTCAGCAGTCTTGGCAGTCGCAATGACCTGACGACCACGACCCTTTCCCTCGGAGGCACCGTCGATAATACCTGGCAAATCGACAATTTGAATTCTAGCATTCTGATACTCAAGAACACCAGGAACAGATGTCAAGGTTGTGAAGGCATAACTTGCGACTTCTGACTTGGTCTTTGTGATTTTGGACAGGAACGACGACTTACCAACAGACGGGAAACCAATCAACACAACACGGGCATCACCAGACTTCTGAACTTCGAAACCCTGGCCAGGAGACGATGAGGACCCTGGAGGAGGCTCTAACAGCTGCTGTCTATAACGGGCAAGTTTACCCTTTAGCAGACCAATATGGTACTCTGTGGCCTTGTTCTTTTGAGTTCTCGCGAGCTCCTCTTTGATCTGTGCAATCTTCTCAACAATACCCATCCTGATATCCCTTGTATTGCTCTAAATGGGCCTTTATAACCAGAGATGAAGGTGAAAAAAGAGCGATTTCTTCACCTTCCTGATGGGTCTTCCCGCGAACTCGTTCTTTTTTTTTGCCTGTGATCTCGCGCTTTTTCGCTTTGTGTGTGGTCGACGCGTCGAAGTGAAAAGAATTGCCACTTTGAACTCATTCTACGCCTTTTGATCTTCTAACCTTCTGGAAAAAACGAAAGTGCTCTGTTGATAATGCAAGCTCCTGTTGTGTTTTTGAGTGAGTTACCCGGTGGGTTTTGGTGTATCCAATCGTTCTCGTTTACTAACATTAAAATAAAAAGATACGAATCAGAACAGAGAGACTGGCCGTCAGGCACAGATTGCCAATATCACTGCTGCCAAGGCAGTAGCAGATATCATTAGAACATGTCTTGGACCAAAGGCCATGCTTAAGATGCTGTTGGACCCAATGGGAGGCATTGTCTTGACCAACGACGGTCATGCTATCCTCAGAGAGATTGACGTTGCTCATCCAGCTGCCAAGTCTATGATTGAGTTAAGTAGAACACAAGACGAGGAGGTCGGTGATGGTACAACCACTGTCATTATTCTTGCCGGTGAGATCTTGGCTCAGACTTTCCCATACATCGAGAAAAACATTCACCCAGTTATTATCATTCAGGCTTTGAAACAGGCTTTAAGTGATGCCCTTCAGATTATTCATGACGTCTCAAGACCAATCGATTTGGACAACGATGAAGCAATGATCAAGCTCATTGCAGCATCCATCGGTACCAAGTACATCAACAGATGGTCAGATCTCATGTGTAAGCTTTCCCTTCGAGCAGTCAAGACCGTTCTCGTTGATGACGGTGCCGGCCATAAAGAGATTGATGTTAAGAGATACATTAGAGTCGAGAAGATCCCAGGTGGTGAAATTGAAGAGTCAGAGGTTTTACAGGGTGTTATGCTTAATAAGGACGTTACACATCCAAAGATGAGAAGACATATCGAGAAACCAAGAATTATCCTTTTGGACTGTCCATTGGAGTATAAGAAGGGTGAGTCTCAGACAAACATTGAGATCACTAAAGAGGAGGACTGGAACAGAATTCTGCAAATCGAAGAGGAACAAGTCAAGCAGATGTGTGAAACATTGCTATCTTTCAAGCCTGATTTGGTTATCACCGAGAAGGGTGTCTCTGATTTGGCTCAGCACTACTTACTCAAAGGTGGTGTTACTGCATTGAGAAGAACTAAGAAGTCAGACCAGAACAGAATTGCAAGAGCCACTGGTGCTACCATTGTTAATAGAATTGAAGACTTGCGTGAAGCAGACGTTGGTTTGAAGTGTGGTCTTTTCAAAGTTGAGCAAATTGGTGATGAGTACTTCTCTTTCTTGACAGAATGTGAAAACCCATTAGCCTGTACCGTTATCCTTAGAGGTCCATCAAAGGACATTTTGAACGAAGTTGAGAGAAACTTGCAAGATGCTATGGCCGTTACCCGTAACGTCATGCTTGAGCCAAGTTTATCCCCTGGTGGTGGTGCAACTGAGATGGCTGTCTCTGTTAAGTTAAGTGAAAAGGCCAAGACCATTGAGGGTGTTCAGCAATGGCCATACCAAGCTGTTGCCGATGCATTTGAAGTGATTCCAAGAACTTTGATTCAAAATGCTGGTGGTAACCCAATCAGAATTTTATCACAGTTAAGAGCTAAGCACGCTAAAGGTGAATATACTTGGGGTATCGACGGTGACAAGGGTAAGATTGTGGACATGAACGAATACGGTGTCTGGGAGCCAGAAGTGATAAAGCAACAGAGTATCAAGACTGCTATTGAGAGTGCTTGTCTCCTATTGAGAGTTGATGACATTGTCAGTGGTGTGCGTAAACAGGGAGAGTAAGCTATTCTTATTAACTACAAAAATACATATAAGAACAGATAAGAGAAATGTAGTCGTTATTTATTATAGTCATTAAGCCTTTATTTTTTCAAGACATCTCAACGTCTTGATCTTCCTCTACAACATCTTCGTCTTCCTCTGCTGGGCTCTCCTCACTTGGGAAGTACTTCTGTACTATGTCCAGGATCTCTTGGATCTCGTCCTCATTGAATCTCTGGTCACACTCTTCGACGATTGCGTAGAGGTTAACCAACGAGTTTGGAGTTGAGTTGATGATCTGCAATCTCTCAATCTTCTCCAGCTGGAACTTGGACAAATCCTCCATGCATGATGTCAAATGCACCTTTGTCTGCTGTTCTGTCTGTGTCTTGCTGAGGTAAGACGTCACCTCGCCCGTGACAGTCTCCAAGTCAGGATTGAAACTTCGCTTGTTCTTTTTATTGTCCTTCTGTTTCCAGTTGTTTTGTGCTTGGATCTCTTTCAAGTGCTCGTACACCTCGAAGTTGGAGAGCAGCTTTTCCCTCTCTTCAAGAACCTGCCGTGTGTTAGTGACATGCTTATCTACCACCAGTGCTATAGGCCACTTACCTTCATCTTTTTCTATAACTTCAAGTGAAAAGAAAGAGCTATATAAATCTGAAATAGCCTACAACTTTTTTGTATCTCGTAAAGCTCATCTCTTTTGAGTCTCTTAAAAAAGTCGCGAGTTACCCGGCTTCAGGGCCCAGAGGGACTGAAGGGCCTTTCGCGGGACTTTTTTTATGAGACTCGGAGGGGCCACCCACCGCCTGGGACTTGGCACACGTGCAGTCGATTAGTTCGATAGCGCTTTTGGCTGCTTTTGATATATAAAGGAAAAGTCTCTTGTAAAACTTTCCATACATCAACTCCAAGAAGAAGACCAAAGGACACTTTTTTGGGGAGATAAGATGAAATTCGGCGAGCACCTTAAGAGCTCTCTTATCAGAGACTACAATTTCTACTATATTTCATATGACGAATTGAAGAAAGAGCTTGAGACAGGGCTCAAGTCAAACAACGGCCAGTGGTCTAATGAGCTCGAGGAATCGTTTCTGAGCTCTCTTGAAGCTGAGTTAGAGAAGATTTACACATTCCAGAAGGTCAAGTCGACTGAGATTATCAGAAGAATCAAAGATGCCGAGGCCTCTGTCCAGGACGTTATCGGTGCAATTGACTCGGAATATCCACCAATGGAGCAGGACTTTGAAGACCTCGAGGAAGAGTTATCCGATATTATTGCGGATGTTCATGACTTGGCAAAGTTTGCCAGACTGAACTATACCGGTTTCCAGAAGATTATCAAGAAGCACGATAAGCAGACTTCCTGGTTCCTCAAGCCAATCTTCCAAGTCAGACTCGATGCTAAGCCATTCTTTAAAGATAACTATGACCCAATGATCGTCAAGCTTTCAAACTCATACGACTTGGTCAGAACCAGAGGTAACCCTGTTAAAGGTGACTCCGCTGCCGGTGGTTCACAGCAGAACTTTGTTCGTCAAACTACAAAGTACTGGGTCCATCCAGATAACATCACTGAGTTGAAATTGATTATCTTGAAGCACTTACCAGTGTTGGTCTTCAACTCTAACAAGGAGTTTGAACGTGAAGATTCGGCAATTACTTCGATTTACTACGATAACGAGAACTTGGACTTGTACTATGGAAGATTGAGAAAAGATGAAGGTGCAGAGGCTCATAGATTAAGATGGTACGGAGGTATGTCTGCTGATACAATCTTCGTTGAGAGAAAGACCCACAGAGAGGACTGGACAGGTGAAAACTCCGTTAAGGCAAGATTCCCATTGAAGGAGAAGTACATCAACTCATTTGTTAAGGGTGAGTATACCGTTCCAAAGGCATTTGAGAAAATGAGAAAAGACGGTAAGAAGTCTTTGAAAGAGATTGAGGGTCTTGAAGCATTGGCTATGGAGACACAGTACACCATGCTTAAGAAGAAGCTAAGACCAGTTGTCAGATCGTTCTATAACAGAACTGCGTTCCAGTTACCAGGTGATGCCCGTGTACGTATCTCTTTGGATACTGAGCTGACTATGGTCAGAGAGGATAACTTTGACGGTATTGATAGAACAAAGGGAAACTGGAGAAGAATGGACATTGGTGTTGATTGGCCTTTCAATCAACTTCCTCAGAAGGACGTTGAAAGATTCCCATATGCCGTCTTGGAAGTCAAATTACAAACACAGATGGGCCAAGAGCCACCACAGTGGGTCAGAGACTTAATCAGTTCACACTTGGTTGAGGCTGTTCCAAAGTTCTCCAAGTTCATCCATGGTGTTGCCACACTATTACCTGAACGTATTGATTTGATTCCATTCTGGTTACCTCAGATGGATGTTGATATCAGAAAGCCAATCCTTGACACTGAATTTGGTATTCATAGAGCACAAAACAACTCCAACACAAATACCTCAAGTGGTGAGTACATGGATGAAGAAGAACTCGCTGGTTCTCAATTTGGCTCAACCTCACAACCAAACGGTAATGGCCAAGCTCCAAATCCATATGGTTCTAGCGAGACTGCACCATTGCTTACTGGTACTACCAACAACAATAACAACAGCATTACCAATAGCATAACAGGCACTGGTATTGCTGCAGTTGATCTTTACTACAAGATTGCTTCCAAAGTCAACTACTGGTTTACAGATGAGAACACATACAAAGTCTCCAAGGACACTGTCTTTGAGACTAACTTTGCTGCACCACCGGGAAAGAGAATCTGTGTTCCTGTCAGAGTCGAGCCAAAAGTTTATTTCGCCACTGAAAGAACTTTCTTGAGTTGGATCTCCATTGCATTGATCTTAGCGGCCACAACAATGACATTGCTTACATACGGTGATCGTGTCTCTCTTGCTGCTTCTGTTGGGTTCTTCTTGACCACCGTTGGTACAGTTATGTACGCTACAACGATGTACATGTGGAGAGTCCTGGCTGTTAGAAAGAAAGAGGTTGCTAACTACGACGACAGATATGGACCAACAGCCATCTGTGCTGCCTTGGGCCTCTCTGTCCTTGCTACATTTATCTTTAGAGTCTTGTGATTGTTTTTTACCCGTCTCCTCTTGTTTTCCAGTGTTGTAAATCCTCCAATCTCCGAGGTTTATATAAAGTGACACAAACACACCACTTCTGCATCGTACCTAAAAGGCACACTGACACTTATAAATTCCATTCTAATTTAATATAAACATTAAGATTTCCATAGTATTTTTATTTTTTAGTATTGCACTGATGATGTACACTCGCCAAAGCTCTGACTCGTATCACTTGAGGAGTTCTTCCACTGAGATACCATATCGAGGAACCAACAAAGAGAAGTTGGATTCACGTCTCAGGACCCCAAATGCAACGACTGAGTACTTGATGCCTGGGAATTACGTCTATAGAGACCACGACCATCATCCGAAACGGAACCATGTTCATCTCCATGGCGATGCGCAGCCCAATGTGATGGTTCGACATCACATTACACCAACCAATGTCCACTTGAGCTCTGGAATGATAACAGGTGCTAGAGTTATAACCCCAGTGAGAACTGAGTTTCCTTCAACTTTCCACCCACGAAGTGCGCCGAACATGTCCCATAGAGAGAAAGTCAACAATTGGATATCAGAGTTACCAGTATATCCCATACATACAGTGAATGATAATGCTGATCTCAGGTGTCTTTCAGATCGTTTCATCTGGCACAACGGCTGTTATCCACCTGTCGAGTCTACCTCAAGCAGTGTTTCGCACATTGAGAGTAATAAGGATAACATGGAAAGATTTGACCAAGGTTACTATAGGTTGGTGCTGGGGTCATACGATGATATGCCATCCTCAAGAAAGGGTTTTGGCTCTATTCCATCTATTCTCGGTAACGATCAGCTCTTTGTTGAACGTGAAGACATCATGGAGTATCAAGCTCATAAAATCACTCGGTACGTAAGAAGGCTATATGCTGCTGATACCAGTGAGACTGTTCAAAGAGGACCAATCTACCATGACCTTGACATTGATGGGCGTATATCAGATCTTAAAGACCCACATATGAACTCCTTGGGCTTCAAGAGTCAAGAGCACATCAGGCTGGCACTCCGTGCACATCAGGCTACTAAGCTGAATAACTTTACATTGAGTAGTCATGTTGATGAAACCCAGGTATCCAAGTCCCCTTGCCACAGAGTCGCTGTTGTTAAGCCAAAGCCGAGAGGCAGGACAGCTGGGAAGGACCAGCCTGAGGCTCCCAATGGCTCTGACTTGGCGTTCAGTGGGCCCTCTGTCTACGATTTGCAACGGGAAATGGTACAGAATGCTATCCATGAGGTCACTGCCATTCCGGACGCTAGGTCTCCAGTGACGGCTGTCCCTACGTTACCACCAGCCCCATCCAAACGGGTCTTGCGGACCCTGCGGAGGAGACACACAGAGCTGTGAGTAAACGGACTATTTCTTCTTTAATAAACGCTAATTAGCTAATAAGCTAGCACGCAATGTCTGTATCGGCCTCGTGGGCTTGTGCGAGCCGATAGAACGATGATGGTGTTGGGGTTTTCTGTCGCGCGAAGTGGACGCGAGATCCTCAAATCAAAACAAATCCAACGAGCATCCTAGGATTCCTATAATTGTCAATATCTCCCCAGCCACCACCTTTTTAGTCCTACGACAAAAGGGTCCAGCAAAGTACGACCTCAGTGCCAGATCAGGCTGTTTTTTTCTGGCTTCTTAGTGATATAATTAGGTCTGTGGACGTCGAGAGCTGTGATATATTTGCTCTAGTTAGTCCCTCTCGGAGTCGTCTCTGATCCCACTCAATTCCACCAAAACAGGCACAAAATCAACTGCTGGTGATTTTTCTCCGCATATCCACACTCAGAGCAGTCAACCATGGAGACCATTGATGTACATTCTCGGTCGTTTGCCGTTAAGTGGATCCAAATTCCGGACGGCGTAACCGTCATGTTCCAGCTGAAGCCAATCAAGCGTTCCATCACGTTTGGCATCTACCGTTCCTTACAAGATGCGATTTCAGAGCGTTCGCCGTACTCGATCCTGGAAGGGGCTGACAGTAACAACTCCTCGTCGACGTCATTGCACCGTAGAAGGTCCAATACTGCGCTGTCCATGGAAGAGAGGCTCCGCAACTCATCTCTCATCAAGGTCCACTCCTACGGCATGCTCAATGGTAACGAGATGTTCCAGTCCGACTTCAAAGTCGACAAAGGTGGAATCTACGCATTTGTCTTCGACAACACCTTCTCAAAGAGCTACTCGAAGAAGGTGCTCTTCAATAAGTTCTTTGTTGAAGAAGTCACCTCTTCGGCAGCCTCCACAAGGCCAGGTGTCACAAGGAAGCTATCCGTTTCGGCCTCCTCCCTCAACGTGGCCAATGAGCTACATCCCAACAACGGCCAGTATCTCCAGGGATACCTGCTCAAGAGGAAAAGAAAGAAACTGCAGGGCTTCACCAAGAGGTACTTTGTTCTTAACTTCAAGTACAACACCTTATCGTATTACCTGAATGAGAAGACTCTCAAGTTCAGAGGTGAGATGCAGCTAAACCTGTCTTCCATCTCGGCTTTCAAAGATGAAAATACCATTGTCATTGACTCCGGCATTGATGTTTGGATTCTCAAGACTCAGAATAAAGAGGACTGGGACAACTGGATCAACGCCCTCAACTTCGTTAAAATCAGCTCTAAAAAGACACCATCCCAAGGGTCAACCGCAAACACCAACGGCACTACCAGCCCCCTCGTTAACAGCAGTACATCCAGCCCAGTACAACTGCCAACAAGGGAACTGCCTACAGGCTCCATTACGAAGATTGAGGAGGTGGAGACAGATATGAAAGACGCACTTGAGAAGATTGATGCTAAGGTTGACTTATTAACAAGCCTTCTAAACCAAGTCACCACGGCAGATGTCAGCAGTGTTTCCTCGGAGCTTAGTGACCTGTCGGCGTACGTCAAGTCACTAACAAGTGCTATCCCAAGAGACCTTGTGCTTTCCTGTCAGACGTCTGTGTTCAGTGAAGATTACTTTGATGCGCACGAAGATCTGGACCTCAGCAATGAGGAGGCAGACGAGTCTCTTGATAACCGTGTTCTCTTACTCCCAGGAAAGCAAACCTCGGATGCTTACTCTGTTGACGACCTCTCAGACCAAGACGACATATCCATTGTCATTACGCCCCCAGATGCTGAGCCTACGGGGTCTTCTTCTGGCGATCTGTATCCACTGCCTTTGAAAGAGATCAAGCGCAGAAACACAATCAAAAACTCAACTACATCTCCACCAAGCTTGTTCTCATTCTTGAGAAAGAACGTTGGTAAGGACCTATCTACGATTTCGATGCCTGTAACATCGAATGAGCCGGTGACCATCCTTCAGAAGATGGCAGAGATGTTTGAGCATGCTCACTTGCTAACCTCTGCTGTGTCCGAGCCTAACATGGATATAAAAATGCTGAAAATTGCCACTTTTGCTATAGCAAATCTGGGCTCTTTTAGATCAAAGGAAAGAAACTTACGAAAGCCTTTCAACCCGATCCTTGGAGAGACTTATGAGTTTGTCGATGAGAAGCTCGGTCTGAGAATGATCAGTGAGAAGATCCAGCACAAGCCCCAGATCTTCGCCTTCCACTGTGAGTCGCAAGAATGGGAGTTGTCCTTCACGTTATGCCCCGAGCAGAAGTTCTGGGGTAAGTCCGTTGAGTTGATTAACAGCGGTGTTGTTACTTTGAAGTTCAACTCAACCGGCGAGGTCTTCAAGTGGCAGCAACCAACAACCTTCCTGAAGAACATCATTGCCGGTGACAGATACACCGAGCCGGTCAATACCGTCACCGTAACGAGCTCTGGGGGTTTGAAGTCCCTGGTGGAATTCAAGAAACCACAAGGTGGTTTGTTCTCCTCGGCCCGTTCTGAGTCTCTAACTATCAACGTGCTTGATAAGAATGGTAAGAAATCCGGCTTATTCGCAGAAGGTAAATGGACTAGTAGCATAGCCATTCTTGATGTGAAAGACTCAAATTATCGCCAAAACATATACACTGCTTCTGAGCTCTTGAAAGATGAAGCATCTAAATGGGGATTCACGGTCTATGCTTCTAACCTCAACGAGATCTCTGATGTCGAAAAAGATCACATTCCAATCACTGATTCGAGACTCAGACCTGATGTAAGGGCATTCGAGAACGGTGATGTCAACCAAGCTGAGGTCCTGAAGCTGGATATCGAGCAGAGACAGAGAGATAGAAGAAAAGTTGTGGCCGATGCCAATGAGACCCATGTACCATCTTTCTTCAAGAAAGTCGGCTCTGGTGATATGTCGTATGAGGTTATCAAGGGTGAAAAGAGTTATTGGGAGAGACGTAAGTGTCATAACTGGAGTGATCTTGTCGCTTTATGGTAAGCCCTTTCTCACTTACTTAGAGTTACACTATAAATCGATTTTTTGTTTGGTATCGCTGTTGTAGTTTCTACATGCTTCTATGTGTGGGATAGATTTCATAATATCCGTATACAAAATTGTCGTTTCAGAAAGGATCTTCGTATGGGTCTTCCTCGTCGTAGTCATCGTCTTTCTCAAACTCGTAGACAATGGCACCACCGTTATCAAAGTTCTGGGCTTCGAGGAAAGGCAGCTCGACCGACTCCTTGGCCTTCTGCTGCTTTGATGATGTTGTGAGGTTGAACGTCGTGAGCCCTTTCAAGAGCTGCTGTGAGTCCATTTGCTGCTCAACCTGCTTGATGATTTGGCTGTACTCGTGCGTTCTCGAGTTTATCTCAAACTGGTAAGAGAGCGAACGGCCAGACTTACGTCTGTTTGTGAGGTTTATCTCGAAGGTCTCTCTGTTGAGTCCGTTGGGTATCAAGAGCCCTGCTAGCTGTTCGTTCTGCTCTTCATTCTCCAGCGAGCCTGGGATGATCTCGAAGATCGATGAGGCAATGTACGTGAGGATTGTGTAGCTTGAGGGGTACGTTGGGAACTCGTAGTTATCAGGCTCCGGGAACGACGTGTGATAGGTTGCCAGCACCGTGACATTCGGTCTTATTATAGAGGTCATGAAGCTGGAAAGGCTGTTCGTTGTGATGTAGTTGACGGAGTCGATGATAACGAGGTTCTTCTTCGAATCATCGTAGTGGGCCTGGATGAGGTCTGCGAGCTTCTTCCATGTCAAGTCCCCAGCCTCAATGAAGTTCTTGGTGAACTGTGGCGCATCAACGGTCTCGAATGACACGAATATCACATTTGTTGATTCGGGCTTATTGTGAATGAACTCCTGCAAGAGGTACTGCGATGACTGTGCGACTGTATCGAGCACCAATAAAAGCGGAGATGTCTCCTTGAGCGATAGCAGCCTGTTCAGCAGCACGGTAGAGCTCTGAGAAGGACCTGACATTACGTTACTTTTGGCTTTGGCTTTGGCCTTTAATGTGTGAAGTGCTGCAGTGATGAGCTGTGTGCCCGGATGTATGAAAAAAAATGGAAAAACTACAAAATGGCCGAATTAGGAAATATGTGAATTTTATAGCACAGAGTGCAAGTTATTCATTGAATTTTCAATTTCAATGATATCTTTCCAAATATCTAAATAGGCATTCTTGCCGACTTTACCACTGAACTGTAGTCTTTTCTCGATGTTCAGATAGAAGAATCTTCTAATGAGCTCATAGTCAATCACCGGCTTGATTCCCGAGTCTAGGAAGTGGTATCTGTTGGCTCTTGGATTCAGTCCACAGTAATGGTTTAATTTTTCACTGAACTGCTGTTGCAAGATGTGGAGTCTTCTGTAGGTGAACTCGTCGATAGGTGTCATTTTGAAAATTGAGCCGTCGACGTTGGATCCAATGACCTGGAAACTGCGGCCACTTTTAAACTCTTCGTGCTTAGATATCATTCTCATGGCTGTAGTCATCGAGTTTATATGGAGTGTTGTTTTATTCAGTAATCTCTGTCCACTCAATGACTTAACATCATCAGGGTCGTATGCAATTAAGTGCAAAGTTCCCTCGTCATCAGCAACCAAGAAGTGTAGCTCACCGTTTGAAACAAGGAAATCACAAGATGAAACATCCAGCTCATTTAAGCTCTTTCCCATCACAAGCAGTCTATAAGGCTCAGCATCAAAACCTAGGAACCAAATGTTCTTCAATGTATCACCGACTAAGACTAAATTCTCAAATGACTTAGCATCTGATAAATAAGTTGCAGTATCGAGGAATGCAACTGGGACAGTAGAATTATCCTGTTGTAAATCTCTGATGATAATCTTTTGGCCTTGTGAAACGAGGAATCTTCCACTGATTTCACAAACAGACGTGACAGCACCCTTGACGACTTCTTTTACAATCTCCTTTAACTTATAATCAACTTCTGGGTTCTCCGGGTCTGGAACAATAGAAATGGCATCATAGAGCTGGAATTCACCCAATACTGTTAAATCTTCCAGTCTGTACTTACCAGTTCCAAGGACAATGAACTCTTTTTTCTTTTTGGATCTTGAAGAAATGGTTAAATACAGTGATTTGACAGAGTTTATAACTGTGTCATCTTCAAACTGAACCTCATCAAGAGTGACCCATACCGATGGTTTAACCAGCCTTAAACAACTTTTGAAACTCTTTGCCTTTCTCTTATCCTCACTGCCTACGATATCGACACCTTCTTCGTCTTTAGCGTCGTATGGAATTTCTGTTAAAGTGGATATAATGAGCAAGCATGACGTTTCATGGAACGCAACATTGTTAACGGTCTCACCAACGTTATAGATCTCAATTGGTAAATTACAGGAGTAGTCGTGTGTTGAGTCCATTGGGATTGAGCAGATTCTCGCAACTTTAGACTCATCAATAGCCATGAACTTACCCTCATACTGGCAAATTGAAATCAAACTTGTGTGTGTAAATTTGAATATCTTTGGTTGAGAATACCTGGTCTTGATAATAACATAAGGCTGTTTACCAGTGATGAACAGTAATGAAACACCATCAATTGTAAATGGAATCAGTTTCCTCTCAATGACAGTTGCCTGTGCAAAGATATTCTCAGGTGCACCTGTGAAGATATTGGAATCCAACTTTTGGAGCTTATTCTCGTTCAAAATACGGTACATAATAACTTCACCACCAACTGTTAGTAATGTCATGATTTCCTCTTTATAATAGGAGTCACCCATTGGCATGATATCCAGTTGTTTGAAAAATGGATCTGGCACTAAGCCTTGAGTCTGTTTAAATGGCTTTAGCTCAGTCATCTCTGGCAATTTGTTCATATCAGTCAATTGGTAAACAACATCGTTATGGTTCCTTGTGAAGGCCAAGATTTGGTTATTGACGGTGGTTACAAAGAAAACAGGGTTGGTCACGTTCACCAGCTCATCGTCTTTTGTTCTCTTTGTGTTGCTTAGCAGTTTTGTGTTACAAATTGTACCAAACGTTAAGATGAAATCGTCAAGTGACTGTGGAAGTTTCACCTTTGATAACTTTCTACCTTTTGAATCTAACTCAAAGATCTTAATCTCACCCTTTGAAGAAGTCAGAATGATATATGGATCATATAATTTGGCATTCAGGATCTCGAAATCGGCATTGATTTGAAGAAGCTTTCTAAAGGTATAGTCAAACAAGTAAACGTTGGTGGAAGTTACTTGTACAATTCTCTTTGTAGTCTCAAAAGCAGAAATATTAACAGTGATGTTATTATTTCTAAAATCAACTGTTTGGAAGTTCTTGAAGTTATCATTCAATAAGAAAATTTCACTCTTGAAGTTGGAAAGATCAGTGGTGACAAGGTATTTATCGAGTAAGTTCCATGATTTATTAATATTTTGGAACTTCAAAGATGAGTGGATCTTTGGCTGTATAGTTGGGTGGAAACATGTCAATTTACCACTTGAACCTTCACCAGAGGTAGCAATGATGGAAACGTCTTTATAATTTGGATTGGTTACACCTTGCACGTTGGCCTCAGGAGAGAGACATCCAAGTGTAAAAGAACTGATAGATCCATTGTTGATCAAAGTATCAGAAATCTCGAAATTCAACGAGATCTTAGAGCTTTTAGTTGACGTTACAGGCTTGCTGTCACCGTAAAGGTCCTCGTCATCATCTTCATCGGCGTTCTGGGTTTTCTCAACAGCGACATCCTCTTGCTGAACTTCAACGGACTCGTTGGAGTCCAATGACTTCAGCAGCACAGAATTTGCAGTTGAGCAACCAATGAACAAATGGTTCTCGATGAATGAAATCGTTGAGGGTAAGCCACTTGGTAAGGCTAGGTCCACTGGTGAGAGATCAAGAGACTTAATGATCTTACCATCTCTTTGTAGAGTAAGCGAAAAGGGCCTGTTGTACTTGTCTGTTATAAGCAATTGAGCACCAAACTGTGCCAACACACAATCCTCGAGGAAAAGGTCCAATGATGAAAAGTCATCGAGCTTAAAGTCGGTACAGTCCTTATAGTAGCCATTGACACCGAGACCTTTGCAATTACCAGAATTATCCACATGAATGATCTCATTACAACCAAGCAAGAGACAGCCACCAATCTCCAAGGGAACGATACGCCAGATGTCGTACGGAAGCTTCGAGACACTGATGATCGGGGTCGACGACCCCGTTGTGAGGTCCAAGTTCAGCACAACCAGGTTAACAGTGTCTTTTGTCTTCGATAGGTCAGCACCCCAAGTCAACGATTCGTTGTATATGATGGCCAGTGTAGGCTCTCTGTAGTTGTGCAAGAACCCACAATCAACGATGTTGTGGATCTCGGACTCTAAGTTGATGGATGGGATGATGATCGAAGGCGCAAAGACGTCTGTGGTCTTATCATTGTCCATATCCAGATCGTCATCTTCGTTGTTGAAAGGTAGAAACGCCAGCATGTCTCTGTGGAAGCATAGTGAGGCTCTGTAGTTCGGGTCAATTCTCAATTGAGACTCTGTGATGTCATTGATGTGTCTCTTTTTGAACTCTGATTCATAGTAGTGCAGAGAACTTGTCACTATTGATTGTCTATCAGTATCGAATGAGATGATACTGACTTTTGCAAATTTCGTCAACACCACAAGACTGTCCAATTGGGCACCTTTGATTCTTAGCTTTTCGATATTTAGGACCTGTCCTTGTAATTTGAACTCGTGCTGAAGCACAAGCTTTGAAGTTGATGATTGAATCTGAAAGATTTGGATCAACGTGTTTTTAACCACAATGAGGTCTTTGGAGACGCTGGAAGTGAAATTGCACACCACAGAGTGCGACACCGCTGTTGGGTCAACAATCTGATCGTAAACTTCCATTTCTTCCCTCCAGAAAAGTTCGAAATACCAGAAGTGTTTTGGTACTTTACTTAGTGTTTTTTCACAATGGTTTTTTCTAGACCCCGTTTTTTCAAGCTCACCGTCTGTTTCGCGCTGTTCGTATTAAAGCGGGACTAGAGACTCGGGGAGCGTCTAGAGAGACTAGGACTGAGACTTTTCCTCTATGTCACAGGTAAATATCTTCACTACAAATTGGTTTCAAGAATCGTTTATGTTCGTCGTTAAAGTTGAATAATTAGGTATTTCGTAATCTAAAATTTGGTAAAAAATTGACTTGTAAACTGCTGCTGTTGGTGGTTATCAATAGCGTGAAGTAAAGAAGAAATCGGTGGTAGACGTGGAGCTGCATTTATCACTGGGATGGCCATTGAAAAGTCTGAATCTTGTGGTAGCAAAAGTGTAGACGGTGGCAGTACTGATGGGTAGAGCGTGTAGTTGTAGTCGGGTGGTGTGCTTGCTGTTGAGCCTTTATTGATCAAAGGTGAAGTTGGCGAGCGATGATCACTTGTTTCACTCATACTATCACCACTTGAGTTATAGTTAAGATTTGTTAGTTCCAGATTTTTCTTCTTCTTTAATTTCTTCTTGTTTGGAATAGGTAAATTCTTTTCATACTCCTTTGACATTGATCTTTTTCTTCTCTTAATCTTATTAAACCTTATAACGTTACTGTCGATCTCAATAAACACATCACGCTCATCCTCTTTTATAGGTCTATGGAACCCATTCTTCTTATAGTACAGCCCACAAGCATTACACATGCTGTTGCCCTTATGATCTTTTCTCCACAGTGAGGTATTGATGCACTTGCAATTAACACAGCTTATAATCCGAACATCACTCAACTCCTCGTCATTGAACTGCACCATCTTCTTATCGGTCTCGTCTGCCTCAGTTGCCAAGCAATTCATCAAATGCTCGTACTTAGTGATCTGTGATTTCTTGGTAATCAGTAACCTCGGACGGTGATGACCTTTAGCCTTATAGTACAGCCCACATGCATTGCACAGTGTAATGAACGACTCCATATCCGTGTCAACGCATCTTCTCCACATAGGGGTGTCCTCTGTCAAACAGTTAGAACACTTTGTCATTTTGCCTGATAATTGCTGCTTATCTCTCTACAAAAACTAGTCATCAACCGTTGGGACGTTGCGAATAAACGGGGGACATATCGCTATATATACAAAGACCGTCTTTACTCCCGGTGGAGGTGCAAGGTGGAGGTAACAAATGTGGAGGTGCTTAACCACTTACATTTAGAAAGACAAAATACGTAATTTTAGTAAGGTGTACGTGACAGTCTGCGTTGTGGGAGGCCCCGTGTCTCCGCGTGTGCGGAAGTGCTTCGGTGTTCCAAGTTAAATCAAATGCAAGCTCGACGTCATTTGAGAGCTGATGCTGTCAAGAGACGCACTTCGTGACGCAGACCTCAAAACCTATGACAGCCCCAACGGTTGTCAAATGTAAATGAGTTTTCCTGGGGAATTAACACATTGCTTAGCGTATTTAGTAGTTTATTGTTCTGTATTGCTATAATAGCAGTGTAACTGCAAATATCGTTTTTTGTTAATTGCTCGTGCGGTGCTTATTCGTTATAGTGTGCATGCACCATGGCATTAGGTATCCAAGCAAGTAGGCACTAACAGAGAAGCATTTCAACTGTACATATGGGATTCAAATTCGCATGTCACAGGTCACACGTATACTATGAACCTCTTGAATCTGGAACGTCCATTCCACTCTCCCTCTATTCTAAATATAAAAGCTTTGTTCGAAAGAGAGGACCCATGATGTATATTAGATAAAAAAAGAGCATAATAGACTTTAAGGGAACTTAATATCGCCTTGCTACTTGGTCGTTTGTGATATATATGCCTAATTGTGAAGTGGGCTGTGCTAATAAAGGTAAAATTATTATATAAAAACAATATTACTATAGCCCGTTGTACATGTCTCAATGGCAGTGGGACGTTACATCAAGAGATTCGATCTCCGGGCACTGGAATCACAATCGTAAAGCACTAAAGCAGTTAGCACGTAGATCTATCTCGTCTTAAAGATATCTAAAAGCTGGGGTTTGGATTAGCAATATTGCGGCTTTGAAGAGTCATATGCTCATATGTGTGTTTCTGAGATAGCATCTACAGATATGCCACTATCGGTGCTTCTAGAAGCACATGTGATACCTATGACACAGACCCCTTACGCTTAATCCATAAAATACCGTCTATTCTTATGTAAACTTAAATCCAATTAAGCAATTTAAAGCGATAATGTTTGACTTTTAAGACATCTATAATAAAGCTTTCTTCTAGTAGAAGCTACAAATATTTGTAAGCCATACCCCGGAGCCGTTGCACATACCCGATACAAACACAAAACCTCCAGCAGGGCAGATCATCAATCCTGCAAGACAACCTTAAAGAAGCATCGCACCCGTTTGAAGCAATGTAATTGGTGGATAATTTCCGATGGGCTGGTCACACTCTCCTCTCCCCATCCTTCTCTCTATTTCTTTTTTCCGTTACAAATATGTAGCTGTTAGTCTGTGATAGACGTAAATAATGCCGTTTAACCGAACGCGCATACGGTTGCAAGGGGAGAAGGCCTTCTGCTTGGAGTATTTTCTATAGTGAAGGGGGGGATAAGAAGAAGAAGGAGAAGCACTAAAACGGATAAATCAGCTGTGATCAGACCTCTTTGAAAAATCTGAAGATATAGTAGGTTTTATAGCACATCATCTCCTAATCCTATTAGTTTTTAGTACCGATTGAATGCGCATCTGGAATTCGAGCATGTACCAAGATAATCTTGACAGGACAAATAAACGGTGCACAGAGCAAGGGTTTAAAGTATCATACCATGATCGTTAGATTATATCGAACCATTCTAGTGAACGGTTATCTAGCTGGCATGTGCATTGGACTAAAGTTCAGAATAGGACCTCTTTTAGATATCTGATCATGCAGGTTAAGCGACTGTGCATGACACTATAGTGTCACCCGTACACTCCTAAATCCGTATATAGAGCATTTGGTGTTATTTCAGAATTGCAGACTCACATAAATATACAGACTCACGTGCGAAGAGATGATCTATGGCAATAATTTGCTACAACGTTGTCCGCTATCAGCTGGTCATAGATAGGAAGAAGATATGCAGTTATGCATCAATTTCAGATTAAAAACATGAATCATGGTCTAAAGGATGAGATCGTTCCAAGATTCGGAAAATTGACACAATTAATTGAGGCTATGCTATGATATTATAGAAACAGCGTCGTACTGTAATAACTTGCATTGATAGAGCTTCCAAAATAGGAAGGTGCTTGAGGCGCGGCCCGCGCTCAGAACCACGACAGAATTAAGCATGAAATAAGCATGAATTAAAGTATTGCAAATAATAATATTGTAGATCAAATGAGGAAATGCTTACCTCAGAATTGGAAGTTATATCATCACCCCAACTCTATTTAATCCCAGTCTTAAGAGAAAACTCAAAATAAAAAAATAAGAAAGAACGCTACTGCCAAGGGTACTTCTATAGCTGCCTCCAAAACTGGAAAGGTTATGTGCCATGTTACCAACCCCGTCCCGAAACCGTCCCACAGAGGAGATGAGCTCTCTCGTCGACTTCTTATCTGTCTATAATTTTTCACTTTTTGGGGGCATATAAATGACAAAGGTAGAATCACATGAACATATGATGGATGTTGATGACTTACACGAAAGAAAAAGTCATAAAAGGAAGATGAAGATACAGCTTTTTCGAGGTATTATTGCAGATGTAAAAGACCGACTACCGTTTTATATAAGTGACTGGAAGGATGCATGGAACTATAGAGTCATCCCTTCTACGATATTAACATTTTTCACAAACATTTTTCCTGCCATTGCATTTGCACAGGATATGTTTGATAAAACTGAGAATTCCTATGGAGTTAATGAGATTTTATTATCGTCTGCTATTGCCGGTATTATATTTGGTATATTTAGTGGTCAGCCGTTAACAATAGTTGGGGTTACTGGCCCAATTTCGATCTTCAATTATACTGTCTATGATATAATCAAATCACATAATATCAAATACTTCCCATTTATGTTCTGGATAAGTATTTGGGCAATGATTATACACTTTATTATATCAATAACGAACTGTGTTAGTGCTTTAAAATACGCCACAAAGTTCCCATGTGATATATTTGGCCTATTCATTAACGTTGTTTATATTCAAAAGGGGATTCAAATCTTATCCAGACAGTTTGATTCAGACGATTTCGGCTCTTCTGGCTTTGCAAGTTGTGTTGTTGCTATAGTAATGGGCATCGTTGGATTCGTTGGTAATAACTTTAATTCCACTAAATACTTTAAAAGTTGGATCAGACAGTTCATAGTTGACTATACAACACCATTTTGTGTTGTTTTCTTTTCTGGGTTCATTCATTTTGGTGGCTATTTGAAAGACGTTGAATTTTCCAAGCTACCTATAACAAAGTCTTTCAAACCAACTTCAAGAGATAGCTGGATAGACGTCACTGATATTTCTGTTGGCAATGTGTTCCTGGCTTTACCGTTTGGAATTATACTGGCTATCCTTTTCTATTTTGACCATTCAATATCATCACTGATAGCTCAGGACTCAAAGTACAAGCTTCGTAAGCCTGGTGCTTTCCACTATGATTTCTTCCTCTTGGGTATAGTAACTGGAATTGCTGGTCTTCTAGGAATACCTTGTCCGAATGGACTCATCCCACAAGCCCCATTACACACGGAATCTTTGTTAATAAGGAATAAGAAAGGTGTGGTCGTTGGTGCTGTGGAGCAAAGATTCACAAACACAGTCCAAGGCCTAATGCTCCTGGGGATGATGACTCGACCTTTGCTTGTATGCTTAGGTGTTATTCCTCAGTGTGTGCTTGCAGGCTTATTCTTTGTTATGGGATTTAATGGTCTTAATGGTAATGAAATTATCAACAGAATAAGATTCGTATTCTCTGAAAAGTTGGAAGGAAATCTACTCTCAGATGTTTCTAAAAAGAATCTTTACTTATTTATTACTTTCTCGTTACTGGGATTTGCAGCTGAATTCGGTATAGTTCAAAGTAAAGGTGCAATTGGGTTCCCATTGGTTCTGCTACTGACCGTCATCGTTGCTATGTTCTTCCCGAGGGTTTTCCCTAGGGATGATCTGAAAATTCTAGACGGCCCTGTGGCCCATGAAGAGACGATTAAGAATCTTTAATCGATGTATTTCTGATTCAGACTCTCAATGTCTTCAAATAGGAAGTCGTATAACCAGAACCCTGGAATCACAGTTGTGGCGTGCCATATGGCATGCGCATCGATTTGCCAGTCCAAGCTAATGAAATCAAAGACTTCAAAGCTCATTCCAAACAAAACACTCACAATAAGCATTATAGGCTTTATCCACAGTGATTTTTTCTTTGGATTGTGCTTGTAATGATCATAGCTCAATGCTAATAAAAGGCCGTACTGTGCCAATGCCACCGTGATGTTCGCCTGCATGTTGTAGGTATAGGACCAGTCATAATTTAGGCGAGCGAAATGGTATAAATACATCAATAAACACACAATGGTGGCCCATCTTTTCTTCTTTGGGTCCTTGTCGAGTCTCAGGTATCTTATTAGCAGCCCGTGGAACCCTGATAGCACGGTGGCACCTGCAAAGAAGTAGTCCAGTCTTTCTGTCACGATCAGATCTCTGATGTGGAAAATTGTAGAGAAGGACCAAGCACACATTGTGGCGAGTGATATAATCACAATGTTTTGGTATAGCAGCTTCAGTGAGTCGTTAGAGTTTCTGTACTTATCCATGGCTTTGAAGAAGTTGATGTAATGGGGAATGAAGTTCAAGATGGAGAAGAAAGCTGAGGCAAATTCCTGAATACCAAAGACTTTAATGAAGGGCCATTTACCATGGAACTGGTAAACCTCTTCGTTCCGTGAAACCCTTAGCTCAGTGATGATCTGCTGGCATTGGTAGTCACAATTACTAGGACAGTCCCACAGCAGCAATTTATCAAATGGAGAGACTTGATCGAACTCCAATTTTAAAAATTCGTTACCAATGAAGGTTGGCCTTGTTTGACATGTTGAATATTCACAAGCTTCAACACAGTGCTGAAACTCTTCGAGGTTGTCACCGGGAGACGACAGGACCCCTGTAGCGAGCAGAAAGAGAAACAAATTCATCTCTAAACAAAAACAAACAGAAAAAAAGCTTTGCTACAAACTGGGTTTATTACCCTGTTCGTGTTTACTTTCGCTTCTCGGAGTGCCATTTTTGCCCTCTGATCAAAAGCGAGGTTCCCATATTTACGCTGGGCGGATAAGTGGCGTAAATGTGAGCACTAGCGAAACATAGACATATATGTCTCTATGTCTCATCCCCTACTTATCTTGTACTTATCTTAAGTATCAATCTTATATTGATTTATTAGTTATTAATGCATTAAAGTGTATGCTGGGGTATGGAAATCCGCAGGAAAGAGGTACAGTGAGTCTCTCTTTTCGCCTATTGCTCTTCTTCTTCTTCTTGTTCTTCTTGTTCTTCTTCTTCTATTGATATCGTTGGTCTTCTTCTCTTCTTCTTTCACCGTTTATCGCCTCTATCTCTTATACTTATGCTCGAGTTGAAAGCCCCTAAACTCGACATTTCTCATCTCTGGTGAGTTCGTCGGCGTAGGTGTAGCTGAATGTGATAGGCCAGGCAAGATTTGAGCCTCAACGTCATGTTTTACACTTTTCTGCTTCTTTGGAACTAGATAAATGGCTACTAACAGCATGATAACCATAAAAGATCTCCAGCTATAAAGCGTTGTCGGCGTATAGTCCATCGCCATTTTGTAGTCAAAGTCGTAGATCTCGAATCTCGATGAATAGCCATAATCCTGGATGGCATGCTCCTTCAATAAGGCAATACTCGTTGGTGCTGGGACAACCATTTTCTATTTCTCTTGTGCTTTTTGCTTGCTTGTTGGTGTCTTGCAAGCCTTTCTATGGCACTTGGGAGGGATAAGGTTTGTTTTTATACGGGGGATGAGGGAAAGTTCATACAAATCTTAGACAGCCAAAAATTTCATGCACGCTTGGCCTTCCCCTTTTAAAAAAGTATAAACACTGGGCAGATCACGAAACGGCACGGTTTTGAGCAGCAACAATTCGGCCATTTTTAGAAACTTCTACTATTTAGACTATTTAGACTAATTCATACTGCTTTATATTGTTGATATTGCCTGGTTAGCTATGGTTTATCGGGGTTATAGAGATAAATAGCTTACCATATAATTGGTCTAATCGTCGATGCACGGAGGAACAACGGACCTAATGCATATAGCCTAAACCCCTAAAACAGCAACTATGAGACTTATTTGTACAGACTATTTAATTATACACAACTTTTTGGACGGCTTGAACAGATAAGCACTCAATTTTCAATTATATCGAAATTCCAGCAAATTTATTATTATAAATGCTCCCTATTTATAGCAAGAAAATTAAGCTTACGCTGCACAATGACGCAAGAAATAAGAGCTTTTTCGCTTGTTTTTGTATCGGACGGAGTGGACCATTTGCCTATTCGGGACACCTTCCTCTTTGGGAAATTATATGGGAATTATGTGAAATTTATATCTATCTATTTACAATTATTTATTTGTTCAGTGACAAATCTCTCTGTTCCTGCTGTGCGATTTCCTCCTCAATTTCCAGCTCGATCGTCTCATCCAATGGCTCAAGCTCCTTATTAGCTTCTTCTTCGCTCTTTGCCAATAGCTTATTTAGTTTACTGTCACTCTGTGCTCTTAGATCATCAAATGCACCAGTCTCGACAACACCACCTTCAGTGCCCAGCACGATAACCCTTGTGCTGTTCTTTATCGTACTTACACGGTGGGCAATGGAGATCGTAGTCTTGCCTTGTAGACATCTGTCATTCAGTGTGTCGGCAATGGTCTTTTCAGACTTAGAGTCCAGTGCACTTGTACTTTCATCCAAGATCAAAACCTGAGGATCTAGTAGCAATGATCTCGCCAAGGCGATTCTCTGTCTCTGACCACCAGACAACTGTGTACCACGAGGTCCAACAATCGTATTGACACCGTCTGGGAACTCGCTAATGAAGCTTTTAACATTTGCCTTTACCAGCGCAGTTTCAATATCATTGTTATTCTTAGGAATACCGTAGGTAATATTCTCCAAGATTGTACCAGAGAATAGCGAAGGCTCCTGCTGAACAACACCAATTTGTTTTCTGAACTGTCTCAAATTGTACTTATCAATATTCTTGCCGTTAATACAGATCTCACCCTTTGTTACATCATAGAATCTCAGCAACAGTGAGGTTATAGTGGATTTACCAGAGCCTGATGGTCCAACGATACAGACGTGTTCACCTGGTGAAATCTTGAATGATAGATCCTGGAAGATCTTAATGTTTGGTCTTGTTGGATACTCGAACGCAACGTTCTTGAACTCAATGTCACTCTTGAAATCAGCTAGCGTAGGCTTAATACCAATTGTTGAAGGAATCGAAGGCTTTCTGTCGTTCAACTCAAAGATTCTAGCAGCTGCACCTGCACCTTTCATAATCTCAGAATAAAAGTTAGATAAACCAAACATAGAAGAGCCTGTGTACACAGCGTACATCATGAAAGAACTCAACTCTCCGACTGTTAAGTCTCCACTGTGGATCATAGAAGAGCCAATACCCAATAGTGCAACAAGTCCCATGTTAGCCAAGAACCCTGTAGTACCAAAGAAGACACCGGATGTTGTAGCTTCCTTGAATCCAATTTTAAAGACACTTCTAACATTCTCAGCATACTTCGCCACTTCGTTACGCTCACCTCCATATGCCTGGATCGTTCTGGTGGCACTTAGCTGCTCTTCTGCGACTTTTGTCAAGTCACCAATGGACTTCTGCAAGTCACGTGACAGGTTTCTAATACGCTTACCGTAGACAAAGGCCATTGCACCTAAAGGTGGTGCTAAGAGAAGCATGATTGATGTCAGTTTCCAGGAAACAAGCATCATCATAGTGATACCAACACCACCACTGAGCACTGCTCTTATACCGTCACTGATGTTTTGTGTCACTGAACGAGACACAATCGAAGCATCAGATGACAGTCTTGAAATCAAATCACCAACACGGTTGTTATCTAAGAACGCAGCATCTTGCTCTAAACTTGCTTTCAAAGTTCTTGTTCTCAAACGAGCAACCAACTTCTCACCGACAGTTCTTAGAATGATAACTCTTCCGGTATTGGCAAATGCACCAACTATAAATACCACTGCCGTCACGCTCAAAAACTGGTTCATTGTTAGCTCGTAGCCACCAATGGAGATGGTATTCAGCTGTTCGTTACCTGAGTCTAAGAACTTACCAATAATCAGTGGTACAGTCATAGAAATGGCAGATGATATGGCCAGTAAGCCAAATGCGAAAAGCATGGGTTTCGTTTCAGGCTTTGCCAGCTCAAAGAGTCTCCGAATGTCGCCAAAACCAGAAGCCTTGGAGTCGTGTGGCGACAGTTTGGCCTTATTCAGCTCTTTTAGTATTAGAGATGAATGAAACTGTCTGTATGATGGTCTCATGCTAACCATTGGAGAGGACCGTACAATGGCGTTCGACACTCTTGGAAAGGACCAGTATGACCCTCTCCCAAGAGCCAGTGTCCTCGTGTAAAGTCTACCGCAGCTGAAAAGATTCATGTTGGGGTATCTCTCCTTTATAACCAGAACCTGAAAGAGGTGTGAAGTTGGATCTCTTGGCTTAACATCGTAAAAGCGCTCGGTGGTGTGCGGGTGTTGCGCGACTTCCGAGGGGAGCTAATCCGAGGGATGTCTCTATAGCTAAATTAAAATGAATAGTAATTAGAAATTAGAACTTATATAGAGCTTAGATCTGGGCACTCTCCATCAGCGAGTTGAGATTTGTATATGACTCGGCTCTCAGCTGCGAAGCTCTCGATTCCCGTCTCTGGTGGGTCTTATAAGAGCTGATACTTGGTGATCTTACCCTCTCGGATGTGTTTCTCTGTAGTCCAGCAGATCTGTCTTGGATTTGATTCAGTGCGTCTGACGAGAGTCCCACTGGGTAGTCCGACACACTCAGTGCGTACTTAGGTGTTGCGTTTGGATCAAAAGATAAAGAGCCGGAGGTTATAGACATACGTCTTGTGAACGGGTGCTCAAACTGAGACTCTTTCTGAATGGAATCATTCAAGTTACCGAATCCACCAAACGATGCGTCGCTGTTGAATAAGTTCTTCATCTGCGTGTCAAAGAGCTGTGTGAATATCGTTTCGTTAGAGAGTAAAATCGACCAGTTATCCTGAACAAGCTGAATGGCGATATTCATCGTTAAGAGCTTGACTTTTGGTAAGGAAGGTAAGCCGAACAGCAGTGATGATTCGTCTCTTTTATCAGGGATCAGTCTCTTTGGTCTTCCGTATAGCTTGAAAGCATCATACAGCGGCATCAGCACTCGGATCATCGTCTCGTAAGGCTTGACACCACCGTGTGCTTGCGGTAAGATGTACAGCGATGTTTTATGGACCGGGTAGCCCTTTGAGGATTTCGTTGAGGAAGCAGAAGACACCGAGGAGATCGATGCGTGTCTGCTGTGGGTGAATGACGAGGAAGGCGATGAAGGCTCAGACGGTAAAGGCGAGTCTGTTTTGGGGCCCAGGTTATAAAATACCAAATCACCTTGTAGCTTGATCAATGAAGAGTTATCAATCAGCTCAACAACAGACGGGTAAACGGCATGGCAGTTATCGATTGACGAGACCGAGCATATCAGATTTTTCTTTGAGGTTCTCTGGGACGAGTAGAAATGGACGCTTCCTAGCTTTTTATTCGTGCCGGGAGATATCGTCATGAAGCATCTCAGCCACTGGGCATTCTTTGAGAACTTAATGTTGACCCATTCCTCCTTAGTATACTTCAGCTCCGCCATAACAACGTGCACATCACTCAACTGCGTAGCCTTAAAGGATAACAAAGACGCAGTGTAGCAGAGCGACAGTCTCGTGTGCTCATAAATGGACAGATAAATCGCAGCTAAGAAGCACTGTAGCTCTTCCAAGTCATCAAACTTCAAGTGGTAGGCAGCACGGTTTGTGGTAGACAGCACCAGCGATGAGAACTTATCTTGTACTTTGACCGATGCTTCTAGCAAGTCTAAAGTAATGGGCTTGAATGCAAGCGAAGACAGGAACAGTGAGGTGCCTCTTAGGGTTGCTTCGGCTGGCTGGAAGAACAAGTCGTCGTCGTGCTCCTCGGCTGTGTTCAGCTCAATGTTGACCATGACGTCGCCCTCGATGTAGACCGTCGATGCCTGGCAGTTCAGCAGCGTCACTATCGGACGCAATTCTTGCGGTATTGGAGATGAGCTCTCATCGCTGATGGTCAGGGTATCGGTGGTCTGCGTGTAGGAGGACGTTGAGGAGGTCTCCGAGACGAAAGGCGAGTCGAACGTTGACGGGGAGGACTCGCTCTTGTCCTGGAAAGAGGGTTTCTTCTTGAGCTTGAAGATGTTCTTGATGGCCATTCTCGGTGCAGCAAGATAAGCGGAATGTGATCAAGGAAAACGAGTGGACTTTGATAGGGAAATGAAACACAGACAAAAAGGTAAAACGAAAGAGAACGAAAGAGCTGTTATTAAAGTGGTATAAATACAAAAGAAGAGAATATAAACTTACACAGAAAATGAAAAATGTGAGAGAGAAAGGAAGTGAATGATTCCCGCGTCCGCCGTTGCGGCCGAGACTGGGGCACAGAGAGGAATGGGAAATTTCAAAACAAAAGCCCCCGGCTTATCACCAGGGAAGACCCACACTAAACCACCGAGTCGTCACCGAGGCTCTTCACCGAGACCCTGAAGCTTCTCTTCAGGGACTCGCCGATGTCGTGGCTTCCCAGCAGTTTCTCCACCGAGGCCAGGTCGAACCTCGTCAGGCCGTGGACGTGGAACTTGCTCAGCGAGGTGAAGTACTTGTTCCCGTAGTTGTCAGTCACACGCACCATCATGGACTTCACTAGCACGGTCTTCAGGTAGGCTGGCACCTCGCAGCTCTGGGACTCCAGGGGGCTGTTCATGTCGTAGTCGCACTCCATCACGAGCTGGTACTTGCCGTTCTCCCTGGTTTCTTTAATGTTCTCAGCTCCTAGGGCATCGTCGGTCTGCACGAAGACCTGGTACTTCTTCGGGCACGACGTCAGCAGGGCACTGCTCATGACCCTGGCGTGCTGGTACTTGAGCTCGTTGATGTAAATGGGCTCGAGGAACTTGACTCCCAGCCTGGCATCGACGTCGCTCGACTTCCAGAAGCCTTGGTGGTCCGTCAGCACTATAAACGGAGACGAGCTGTCCTGCTCTGACTCTTCCTGTGCGTTTGAGCTCGTGAAACGGCCCAGCCAGCTGTTCTTGGTCTTCGGGTGGAAAGTGCTCGACGACAAGTAGTTGATAATCCTGGCACCGTTGGATGCCCGGGCGTAGTTGACCTTGCTGACCTCGCTGGTCTCGGTGGCCTGGGGCCTGTCGCTCACCAGCGTCTTGATCTGCTGGATCAGCTTGTCCCTGTTCTGCTGGAACTGCAGTGTTATCAACGGCAGTATCTCGTTCTTCTTCATGAAGGCAACCTTGTCCTGGACGATGTCGTTCAGGTGGTCTTCCACGAACTTGGAGTACTCGAACTCGAAGCTGCTCGACGTTTCGTTGTTCATCACCGACTTGATGAAGCTCGTTAGGTAGTCACTGAACTCTGGCAGCAGCTGAACGTTATTCTCGCCGTCCAGTAGAATCGGGATCTTATCGTCGCTCACATCGACGTCGATTCTGCGCAGATTTTGTAGATTTTTCAGCATTTCGTGCTGGGTTTCTAGCTTGTCATCAATCTTGGTGATCCTGCCGTTAAGATCGCTGACCTTCGCATCGATGATGTTTCGGAACTCAGCAAACTTGGCCTTGTTCTTGCTGTTGAGGTCGTTGATCTGCCACTGCAGGCTCTGTATCGACCTGGAGATGTCGCTGAACGAGCGGACGCTGATGATTTGGCTGCTCGCAGCTGACTGCCAGTACCACAGGACCAGCAGAAGCAGCACGGCGAGCTGCTTCCACAGCTGCTTGCAACGGTACACGGCTTTTATGAAGAGCCTGAGCGTCCTGGCCCAGAGGTCGGCGTCTTCGCCTTCGTCAGCGTCAGCGTCGACGGCTTCGTAGTCAGCCTCCCCGTCAACCTCCCCGTCTTCTTCCTCTTCGTCTTCGTAGGTTTCCTTAGCAGCCCAGTCGTCTTCCTCCTCTTCCTCCTCTTCCTCCTCCTCCTCCTCCTCGACTTCTTCTTCAAGCTCCAGCTCCAGCGACTTCCGCTTGTATTCCCGGTAGCGGTCGTTCAGCACTGCGACGTCAATGGCTGCCATCTTGGCTTCTGGCCCGGTGCTGTTGGTGCTGGTGTTCGTGTGCGTGTTGATGTTTTTTACGCGTCGCGCCATTACAATACAAGAAATACATACAAATATAAAGACATGGAAACGTTCATTTCAGCTCTGCGATCTTCTTCTTGACGACCTCGATGGCCTCGTGCCTTTTATAGGCCCTCCACTTGCCGTCGATCTCCAGCTCGATCTCCGAGGGGTCGGCGACGGCCTTCACCCAGAACTCTTTGCCCTGGTCAATGGGCGTCAGGACCTCCGTGCCGGTGGACTGCAGGAACTCCAGGACTTGCTGGTACTCGGACAGCTCTCCCATGGTGATAGCAGATTGGTAGCAGTGGTTAGCAGTGGTTAGCAGCAGTAGCGACAGCCTTGGCAGCAGCAGTGGTGTGGTTGTGTGGTTGTAGCAGTGGAGTGGAAGCGCGAAAATATCAACACCGTAAAACCCACCTTTTTATACCCTCCATACCTGCTACTCTCACTCACCAGAAGCCAAGCATGATTAGATCGCTCGCTCGCTGCTCGAAGCTCGAGGTGTTTCAGAAAATCCCAACCTCGACAGGCTCGGGCTTATTCATTGAATACCCAAAGTTTGAGCCTCTAGGAACACCACCAACGCTCCTTCAGGTCTCACTACCTGCTTCATCAGAGCTAAACTTGAGACAGAATTCCATAATTGCCTGCAATGGTAACTTTGCCAAGGTCGATCGAAAGTTACAGGTGCTGAACCTTTTATCGAGTCCGTTGATTTATAATAAAATTTCATCGACAGTTCCTTTGTCACTATTATTATCAAATGATAATGGGTTTGTTAACTTACAACTGAGTAAGGACGACCAGTGGTTTGTTAAAAAAGACCATATCATTGGCTGGTACGGTCAGTTGGAATTCAACCAAACTATAAACGGACTGTTTGTTAAATCAAGCGAATCAATGAATAACTTATTATTAACTGGAAACTCACAAGTCTTCACAATCAACTTAGAGAAAGATGAAACTCTGAGTGTTAATGATGATTCTTTGATTGCCTTTAAAGGTGAACTATTAGGGAAAAAGAAGCTGACCCAGATGCCATCGTTTGATTGGCTGAAGAAGTTGAAGGAATATATCCCAAAGGAACTTCTTGGAAAGCAAGAAGAACAAACAAAAGAACAAAAGGAGAACGATGAAAAAAATATACAATTACAGAAATTGATAACAAAATATAACAACTATTTTACAACTTCATTCACAGAAATTAAAGGACCAGCTACTCTGATCATTCAAAATGATAATTAACTTGTGTTTCATATATCAAAATTCACCATATGATGCAGATTTTTGAATCATATTGAATATTACATATTCAACATTAAACAATACATATTAAATTACATATTAAACATTAAATATTGAACATTGAATATTGAATATTACATTACATTACATATTAAACAGTAAATATTAAACATTAAATATTGAACACTAAATTACATATTAAACATTATATATTGAACATTACATTACACATTGAATAAATATTAACAAATCAAATCATAACATTAAGAGATCTTCAATAGTTGTAGTCTAAAGATATTCTATACAGTTCTATTCAATATATAATAACTTAAGAAGATAAAGACAGAGTTCCATGTCTTTGCTATACATTTTGAGGATATTATATTTGGTGATAAAGGGTAAAGTAGGCGCAGCAAATTGCCCTTGGCTTTGTGCCAACTTTCCAGAGGTCCTCCTTTATCATTAAGTATAGCTTTATATAAATTGTATGTGAAAGTAGGCGCAGTTACCATTTTTGGTTTTGTGTAACCATCTTCGTCCTTTGGATATAAATACAACGCATTCCCCCAATTTTCTTCTTTTCTTTTACCATCATCTACTCAGCATTGACTCTGCCATCTTCTTCTGGATTGGTAAGTATATACTTTTGTCCTTTTGATTTCTGTCTGTCATGTATGTCTGCTATTTGTTGAGATTGGTTTTCTTCAGTTGAGTTTTTGTCCTTATTCTCTTAGCCCATCCCCTTGGCTATTGCTGGTATCACTCCTTAGCCCATCACCTTGGCTCTAACATTCATGTTCTCTCTTATGTATTACTAGGTGGTGGTATATGTTCCTTCTTGGGGTAGACCTTTCCTTAGTTGATGGAGCTTCAGGGAGGAATACTCTGATAAGAATCATACTTCTTCATCTTGTGGTACATATAGAAGCATGAGTGACTTCTTCACATCTCAAAGGTCATTCATGTTCTCTCTTATGTATTATTGGGTGGTGATATATGTTCCTTCTTGGGGTAGACCTCTCTTTAGTTGATGGAGCTTTGGGGAGGAATACTCTGATGAGAATCATACTTCTCCATCTTGTGGTACTAATTGAAACATCAATGACTTCTTCACTATTCACATTTCACCTATCACTCAACACATATCACATCTTGAAGTTCATTAGTGCTTTCTTTTATGTTTCATTTGATGGTGAAGTACGTTCTTTCTTGGTGTGGACCTTTCCTTAGTTGGGGATCTTTGGATAGGAAAACACTTGAAAGAATTATACATTTCTATCTTATGGTACCCTTTGAGACATTGGTGACTTCTTCACACTTCACACTTTACACTTCACACTTCACACTTCACACTTCACACTTCACACTTCACATCCTGAAGTTCATTGTTGTTCTCTGTTATGTATCATTGGGTGGGGATGCATGTTCTGTCTTGGGGTTTACTTTTCTTTAGTTGGGGAGCTTTTAGTTAGGCAAACTTCTTGAAAGAGCTATACTTCTTTGTCTTTTGATACTGATAGAAACATCAATGACTACTTCACATATCACATATCACACTCATTTCAAAGATCGTTCATGTTCTCTTTTATGTATCATTGGCTAGTGATATATGTTTTCTGTTGGGGTATACCTTTCTTTAGTTGGGAGGGCAGGGTTGGATGGGGATACTCTGATGAGAACTATGTTTCTTTGTCTTATGATACTCCTAGAGACATCAATGGTTTCTTCACATTTCACATTTCACAGCTCGAGGTTCATTAATATTCTCTGTTGCGTATCATTGTGTGGTGGTATATTCTCTTTCTTGGGTTCGTCTTTTCTTTAGTTGGGGAGCTTTAGATAAGGAAACTCTTGAAAGAGACATACTTCTTCATGCTGTGAGACTAATGGGGACTTTAATGACTTCTTCACACTTAAAAGATCATTCATGTTCTCTTTTATGTATCATTGGGTTGTTAAGTGTTTTCCTTGTATAGGGTATTCCTTTTCTTTGGTTGGGGAGCTTTAGATAGGAAAACTTCTTAAAGGAACAATACTTTTTCTATCTTGTGGTACTATCAGAGGCTTCTGTGACTTCTTTCATTGTCCAAAGTCCATGAATGTCATCTTTTGTGTATTATTGGGTGGTACAGTATTTTCTTCTTTGGATTACATCTTTTCTTTAGTTGGGGGAGCTTTAGATAAGAATACTCTTGATAAGAACTATACTTGTCTATCCCTTCATACAATTAGAGACATGAGCTCACAGTTCACACTCATTTTCATATGTTGAAGTTCACTGGTGTTCTCTTTTATGTCTCATTGGGTGGTGATGTACGTTCTTTGTTGGGGTTCACCTCTTCTTTAGTTGGGGAGCTTTAGATAAGGAAACTCGTTCAATGAACTATACACCTACATCATTTGATACATTTAAAGACTTCAGTGCCTTTCTTCTCTGACATCTTTCTTCTATCATCTCTTCATGACAGTTTCACATTCATTTCAAAATGCACTGTTGTCCCTTATGAATCATTGAGTGGTTAACTATTTTCTTTTTATGGGTTATACCTTTTCTTTAGTTGGGGAGCTCCAGATAGGAATACTCTGATAAGACTATACTTCTCTCTCGCTTGATTGAACTAATGACATCAATACCTTGTTTGAGTGTTTGGAAATTCTTTTGTGAAGAGGGAAAATTGATTTCAGGGAGGATCTCTGACCAGTACAATTCATGAAGGTCTTCTTCGAACATTGAATGTTTGTGCAGTGAACCATCTTTCGGGGAGATTTCTATGCCACCTTAAACAACCACTGCTCCATGTTCTATCTAAATTTTTAACTAAAATTGGATACAGCAAAAGTTTATGGTGGTGGAAAACTGCTTAGATCTCTTTTGATCGAAGTATCCCAGGATTCACTATGAGTTAATGAGACTATGAATCGCTATTTTTATTTTTACTATGGAGTGTGGAGGTCTGTCAGTCTTTTCATTTGTGACTAGAAAACTTTTGAGCTGGTTGAAATAGCGAGCCAGTGAGAGGGTTTTCTTTTATTTGCAATGCCTGTAAATAGCACTTATGAATTGACAGATAGGGAATAGCGCTATATAGATGTAGTAACGTAGATAATATATAATTCGGGGCCATAGAGCCCTTGGGAACCTATGTCCAATTTTTTGTAGTATAAATTCCTTGATCTCAATACAAAATTCCATTATACAAATTCTATAAAGTGCGGGATTGGGGTCCCGATGCTTGCCATACAGCTATTATATTAAACTATCATTTGGTATTACCAAAAGATTAGAAGAAAGGATGCAAATTTCAGTGATTTCAGAATCTTTATATAATATTTACGCTATATTGAACATTGCATATTGAACATTATATTGAACATTATATTGAACATATTGCACATTATATTGAACATATTGCACATTTCAATATATATCAGATGACATATTACATATTGAATGACATATTACATATTAAATTATATATTAAATTACACGTTGTATGTTATTTATTTTATGTTTTATATGTTGAAGATCCAACCAAGAGCGTAGCCAACGGCTGCACCTAAATAACCTCCACCAACAATAGGCAATGGCCAGTTTTGCCATGGTCTGTCCCAATCCAATGGGATGGCAATTGCACCAAGCCATGCACCAACTGCAACTGCAATGAAATATTTATAAAAGTTTTCATTAAACTGTGAAATCTTTAAACATGAGATGATAGCTGGATAACAAAGTGAAACCAAATGACATGATAATAAGAAGTTTTCATAAATGTAACTTGTAAAAGGAGCACCAAACAGTACTAACAAGATATAAACAATTGGAACTGCAATTAAACTGATTAAAATGCCAATGAATAAGAGACTGAAATCTTTTTGAATGTTGAATTTGATTAATCTCAGCTTACTTTTTCTCAATTCCTTAATTCCATCATTGAAGAATATTGAATAGATGATCTGTGTTATAATAATCACATATAAATGATTTACTAAAACCTGATTAACATTTGTTAAATCACTCTGAAATATTGAATAAACAACGAGTAAAATATGAAGTGGTATTGATTTGATGCTAAAACCAATGGAAATTTTACCTTCTTCTAAGGATGGGATTGCTTGTGAGTCAGAGAACGAAACACTCTTCTTATGGGGAGGACGTCTAACCATTTTGGCTTTGCTTCCTTGGCTATTTGCCCCCATTGAAGAAGTTTTGATTTGCTTTTGATTTTGCCGTCTCGGATTTTTCAGTCTCTGCCAGTCCTTCTGTTTTTCGAGAATGAGGGACTGGTGAGACTAAGGGGTACCGCGTGCGGACTACGTGGGGCTACAGGGACTAGGATCTCAAATTCTATAGCCATTATTATTAGTTAGTTAAGCTCATAAGCTTCTCTTTGAATCCATAACTTCTCGCTTGACCTCCTGTAAGGACCTCCACTCTGATCTTCCAAATAGCAGAGCAATGAGGCCGTCAACCAGCCCGGTACAGCTTATCAATACCACACCAATTACCCAGAAGATCGAAGACCAAGCTGCGACTAACGACGTGAAAGTAACTGAGACTGTGATGCCAATTATCACAAGCAAAGATAGCCAGAAGTGGAAGTACCTCCACTGGCTCTGCCACTTGCAAGTATCCTCGTAGTTCTTGATACACTGCAGCAAGTCGTCGTGAGTAGTAATCCTTGAAGATCTGTAGGACTCGAATCTTGTTAACTCACTTCTGGTCGTCTTAGACTGGCTGCTTAGGATCTCCAACTTACATGAGTAAGCAAAGTGGTCAGAGTACGAGCCAACTGGCAAGTTCTCAACAAAGTCGACGCTTGCCTCAACTGTCTTCAACATTGAGCCGTCGATGAGTGCGTAGTCGAGACGACACGCCTCCGTAGGTAGACGGTCCTGTCTCCACGTGTTCAAGAGGGAGTCACAGGTCGTGCCACCGACCTCAACCTGCTCTTTGGCACTCAGGCTCTTTATATACTCCAGGTCCTGCACGCCGTTCAGCTGCTCCCAGCTGTCCACCAGCCCGGTCTCCACGGTCAGCAACGAGTGGGGTATCGAGCCGGGCCTTGAGTTCAAGTCACCGACGACGATGACGGCGTAGCCTGCCCTGGTGAGCAGCTTGGAGACTCGGGAGAAGTCCCACGCCTGGCACGCTCTGTGGCACTCGTAGGAGGCATCGCCGGTCAGCGAGTAGGGGGCGTGCATGTGGCTGTTCAGGATCGCCAGCGGAGGGTACTCCTCTGAGCTGCTCTTCAGCAACGTCACGGCGATGGACTTGCCCACGTACCAGTCCCCTCGCCAGAACGCAGAGGGTCTCCCGTTGATGGGGAAGCGATAGAGGAAGGTCGAGTCGATGGCGATCTTCGACAGGATCGCTAGGCCAGGCCCCGAGATGATCCCCGAGTAGAAGATCCTTCTGAACGGGTACACCTCAGAGCACGCCTCCTCGAAGTAGTCCCAGTCCTCCTGTACCCAAACCTCCTGTAGTGCAACGACATCGTACTTTTCATGGTCGCTCGCAATTCTGTCGGCGATGGCTCTGAGCCTCTCCCTGCGGTGCTTGGACACGTACTTCAGCCCCCAGGTGTTGAATGTCAAGAGCTTAACCTCCTTCATGTGTTTGTGTCGGTCTTTGGCGGTGCTCTGCGGGTATTTATAGGCAGGGAAGCGGAGGGCCTGTGTCTTCTTCTTTCGGCCAGGGGGGCGTCTGCCATGTTTGCGCGTGTCAATAAGGCCGGAACAAAACATCAACACAGAACAAAAACAAACACAGAGCCTGGGACTGGAGAGACTGGAAGGACTCGAAGCGAAGGAAAAGGAGAGCATGGACGTCCAGACCTTCGATGCCGAGGTCGAGAGCCGCCTGGAGCGTGTCACGGAGCGCTTCAACGAGTTCGTCGCCAAGAAGAAGAGCGAAATCGTCAAGTCCAAAGAGTCGTTCAGCGCAAAGATCAAGCAGCTGCACAGCGACCACAGAGAGCTGTCCAAGCAGCTGAGGGACGCCTCCCAGAGGGAGACTGACCTCCAGACACAGCTGAGCAAGGAGGTGTCAGACGCAAACGCGTCTGAGTCCCGGCTCTCTGATCTGAGGCTGAAAGAGACGCAGCTGGCAGAGGAACGGAAAGTGCTGGAGAGACAGGTTGCAGAGCTGAAGAGCAAAGTTGACCAAAGGAAGACAGAGCTGTCGAAGCTGAGGGAAAACCAGCAACGCCAGGGCGAGATGGACCTGCCAGAGACGATCATCTATGAGCAGCTTTTGGGCTTCAAGATCGATGGTATCCAGGAGGACCTCTTGAGGTTTGTATTTATAAATATCGACTCCAAGGAGCCTAAACGGGAGTTCTCCGTCGATCTCGACGTGAGTGAGCACTTGTATAAGATCACCAACGTTCAGCCAGCGCTGCCAGCTGAAGAAGTTGAAGCGATCCTGACCCAACTTAATGACTCGAGAGACCTGACGCTCTTCCTGAAGAGCATTAGATCGGCTTTCAAGAAGCTATGACTGTTTGATTTTCTGTTTTTCCATGGCGTTTTATCTTGTTCTATACGGTGGTTTATATATGTTTTAGGGTGAATAAATAATTTTCACGAACATGGAGCGCACGGGGTTCGAACCCGCGCGCGATCTTGGCTCTAGACAATCTCCGCGAAAACTGGAAAATATCGACAATATCAACGTTGACTCATTGTATCTCTCCAGCTGTTTCTTTCAAATTACTGAAGAATATAGGAAAAATGGAACTAAAACACGTCGATTCCGAACCTGAGAACCCCTTCTCTAAGCTTGTTAACAAGCAGAAGATCGCCATTATCCCAAAAGTTGAGCTCGAGTCAGGAGACATCATCACAGACGTACCAGTCGCTTACAAGACATGGGGAAAGCTAAACGAGCGTGGTGATAACTGTATGCTCATTTGCCATGCATTCACAGGCTCGTCTGACGTCGCTGATTGGTGGGGACCTCTGCTAGGCCCGGGAAGATCCTTCGACCCTACAAGGTTCTTCATCATCTGCCTAAATTCGCTGGGATCGCCATACGGCTCGGCATCGCCAGTGACTCTTGACCCTTCGACGGGCGAACGCTACGGGCCTGAGTTCCCATTGTGTACCGTGAGAGACGATGTTATGGTCCATAAGATTGTCCTTGACGACTTGGGCGTCAAGCAGGTTGCCGTGTGCATTGGAGGATCCATGGGTGGTATGCTCACCATGGAGTGGGCCTTCTATAAGGACTTTGTCAAGGCCATCATCCCACTGGCAACAAGTGCAAGACACTCTGCCTGGTGTATCTCTTGGCTAGAGGCTCAGAGACAAAGTATTTATTCAGACCCAAAGTACCTTGACGGTTACTATGACCCTAAAGACCCTCCAGCAGCAGGCTTGGGTGCAGCAAGAATGGCTGCGCTCTTAACATATCGCTCAAGAAACTCGTTTGAGCAAAGATTTGGAAGAAAGAACCCAAATCTCATCAAAAGCATAAAAGGCAAAGTGGAGGCACCAGCAGCCACGCCACACTCAGCTAAAGAAGAGCACTGGGCTATCCACAACGAGGGCCACAACAGAGGCCGTAAGCCAACTAGCGAGACGAACACAGAGAGATCTGCCTCCCAGGAGTCCTCCTCGTCTGCGTCCTCAACAGTGACACGCAGACACCAAACTTACTTCTCAGCCCAGAGTTATCTACGTTACCAGGGTGAAAAGTTCATCCACAGATTTGATGCTAACTGCTACATCTCAATTTCGAGAAAGCTTGATACCCACGATATCTCGAGAGACAGAGAAGGCACCGTGGAGTCTCTCCTTGCAAGCCTGGAGCAGCCTGCGCTTGTGATAGGTATCAGCTCAGACGGCCTATTCACATACACAGAGCAGGAAACAATTGCAGAGTTTATGCCAAATGCTCGTCTCGCTAAGATTGACTCTCCAGAGGGACATGACGCATTTTTGCTGGAGTTCGCTGCTATCAATGAGCTGATCATTGACTTCTTGACCAAGGAGTGCTCAGACATCATGAACGCACCAGCAATCCCTTGGGAGGAGGAGCCTGTTACTGAAATCAAAGAGTCGGTGTTTGGTGAAGCCGAGGACGTTACAAATTGGTGATTTATGTTTAGTGTAGATACTCACTTCATTTCATTAATACAATTACATAGAACAGCGTTATACCAGTAGCCACGAGGCAGAGGCATCGCTGTCCTTATTCTCGGCAGACTCCGAGTCGCTGTCGCCATGACCAGGAAGGATATCGATTAGCTGGTCATCCGTGATCTCCCTGTGGTCTTCGTCGTCAGCGAGCGTCATTTGCAGCTTCTTCTTTGAAAGAATCAAGTCTCTGGAGTACTCCAACTCTCTGTAGATATTGTTTATAGCCTCTGTGACGCCATTCTCCTGTCTGATGCGTTCACCGATGGCTTTGGCTTTGGAGATCATTCTCTGGTTTGTAGTCGCTTCCTTAAGAGCCTTCGATAGGGACTTCACGTTCAGTTTCTTCAACCCGATACCGGCACCAATATCTTCGACTCTGGTTGCGTAGAAGAACTGGTCAGCAAAGAAGGGCTTGATGATTGTAGGAAGACCGGCTCTTAAGGTCGCTCCTGTGGTTCCAGAGCCACCGTGGTGGACAGCAGCGTCGATCTGTGGGAATAGCCAGTCGTGAGGCAAAGCACCAGCGTTGAACACCTGCTCCGGGAGCTCAATCTCAACCTCCTTCGAGCCACCCAGTCTTTCAGACCATCCTTTGTTCAAGATACATCTGACGTCTGAGTCTACAACAGCGTCTACAACAGCCTGTGTTAGCTCCCTCGGATCAGAGACCACAATCGAGCCGAATCCAATGTACACCAACTTCTTGTTGTCCGCTTTGGCTTTTTTCATGAAGGCGATCAACTCAGGTGGTGGGCTATAAGTCGATGCCTCATCCAAGAACCAATAGCCCGTCACCTTGACCCACTCACTAAAGTCAACGGGTGGTGGGAAAACTGTTGGCGAGATGTTGTAGAGGAATGGCACCTTGTTCTGCTGAAGGAGGTCCAAGTTTGTCTTCGGCAAGCCCAGCACCTCTTTTCTCCACTTGTTGATCTGCGAGCTTGTACCTTTCCAGAAGATGTTTTCAAAGAGAACATGGGTCAAGTAGTTATAGCTTCCACCTCTCTTCTCGTCTGGGACAATAAAGGCGTGCGGGTATGCCCTTGTTCTTGTCCACGGCATCGTGAAAGCTCTGAAATAGGGAATTCCCATGGCCTCCGCAATGTGAATACCGGCCATCGCTGAAGGCGACTCAATCAAAATGTCAGTGCCCTGGCACGCCTCCCAACTGCTCACTAGCAGCTCCGAGATCCAGCTTCTGAACTTCGTTGATGCCTCTCTGAGAAGCCCCACGTTCATAGACCCGTGCGACACCATAAGCGACATCAACTGTGTTGGGTCACCTGCGATCTCCTTGAAACCTATGCCGTGCTTTTCGATCCAGTCCTTAAACTCAGCGTGCGTGGCAATTGTAACTGTGTGGCCCTCTTTTATTAAGCCAAGACCCAAGGCAATGTATGGCTGGACGTCTCCTCTGGAGCCAATGGTCAAAAGGGTGAACTTGTAAGACTTGTTTGGCTTCAACTTGGTCGTCAATAGTGGGTGCTCTTCAACGATAACTGGAACATCAAAGCCAGCCTCAGAGTGGATCTTGTCTTCAAACAATCTGATCTTGGCTGCCTCTAGCTTCCCACTTGATGTCAAGTGGTCTTCTGAGGTCTTTGAGGATCCGCTCGAGATGTCTTCTTCTAGCTGTTTAAGCAGTAGATATTCACAGTCATCTCTTGCTCCACTAGAGCCAAACTCAATGAACAACTCCTCGTGGCCGTGGATCACGATAACAAGACCATAGTACCCGAACTTGAAGCCTTTCTCCTTGTAGCAGTTCTCGATGTCCTTGTAAGGGAGGATCATCTTCGTCTTGATTCCCGGTACTAGCGATCTGAAGCAAATCTCGTTCTCGCCAAGATATATTTTACCGTACACTGGCATGTTTCTGTGAAGATGAGCGTAGTACGAAGCAATCAACTTATCTGACTCAGACAAGGAGAAATGGTCCTGGAACCTCTTTGTAGCGGCGACTGTCTCCTCTGGGGACGCCAAGTACTCGTCGTCACTTGCACCTCTCTCTATCGAGTTCTTCTCTGAGTAATGAACTGGGCTTGAGCTCCACATCATTGTAGCAGATTTCAACATCTTTGGTGTCCACTTGCTTAGACCAGACTTCAACGTTCTAGTTGAGATGTCTGGCATTGGCAAGAACCTGAAGTCCCTTGACTCAGACTTTATATCAGGGGATCCAACTATCGGCGGAATGCCATCATCCAAGTCATCGCTAGCGCTCGGCACTGAGCTTTCGCCTTCTTCAGAGATTAGCTCATCGGGAATATCCTCGACGTCTCTGGTTATGTATCTTTCAATGATCGGCTCCTGTACCAGATGACCCTCTGTGGATGAGGTGGACATCGGCTCACTGCCAGCAGCCGACGAGCTCTCGCTCGATCTATTTCCAGGGACAGCGTGTGCCAAGAACTTCATTAGCGTGCTACTTCTTGTTCTCTTCTTCGTCTCGTCCAAGCTGAGATTCACCGTGCTGTCCTCCAACTCTTTCGCTACATCTGATGGAACCAAGTTTTCAATGGCCTCCGAGATAGACTTGAATGCGTCCGGTCCGCAGTTGAAGAACATGAAGAAGTAATCGTCGTACACATACGAGTCCAGGCCTTCCAGTGCCTTTAGTCTCATAGTCTCTGCGCCCTCGAATATTGGCGTTGGCTCCACATCCAAGATGTTCTGCAACGGGATCTTCAAGGTGACACAGTCGCCCTTATTCCTGCTTGCAAAGATGTGCTTCTTCAGCAGGGCTACCCACGATCTCGCACCGTGTGTTGAGTCGGTCGAGAATCTGTAGCTCTTACTCTCAGTTAAGATCCTGATGTGTCTATCTTTGAGCTCGGCTCTGATGGCGTATCTTAGATCGATCGTCAACAGCGGGAAGTAGTGCTCTGTGGACGAGCTGTAAAGCGAGAGCGTGTGGCTCTTCAAGACTGCCCAGTATCTCGTGCCTGTCACCACCCTGGGGTGCGCAATGTCCAACGTTAAGTGTCCCGATAGTGCGACTTTGTTCTCGTCTCTCTTTGGCAAGAAGGCCAAGAAGAGTAAGTGGGACTGTGTGAGGTAGATATGGCCCTGGAGCAGAACGTCCTTGAGAAGCCAGCACGAGTACTCCGCAAGGAACACATCGTCGTCCTGGATGTCAAACGTGCTCCTCAACTTGCTGTAGAGGTTGTTAGCCCTGCTCTTCAAGTCGTCTGCGTTCGAGTCGCCCTCGATCTTCTCCTGAATTGATAGCTCAAAGGTCGTGTTCCTTCTCTTGATCGCCGGCATCGTAGCTGGCGCTGTGTCCTCCTCCGCGTGTGTCTCGAGCTTAGTCGTCTCTTCGCTCGCCTGTAGCGTACTCTCGCCGCCCCGGTTCTCAAGGTACTGTGACTTGAATAACTCGGTCTGGGATCTATCGCCGTTGCTGATGTCTGCCGTAGAAGAAGACGACTCCTCTTCGTCCTCAGCGCCCTCAGAGCGATCGTCATCTGCGGTGTCGGAGGAGAGACCGGCAAGATCCTGGCCCATCATATCCGTTAGGCTGCCTGTGTACATGCTCGCCGTCGTGAGCAACGACACGAAGCTCTTGGCCATGTGGGCGGGCCTTGCGACGTCGCCCTCTGCCTCGTCGTGTAGCCTTGAAGCTGATGACTTAGCCTTTAAGCCGGTCAAACTCGACATTGAGCGGCCCAAGTGGCCAACAGAGCCTGACATGGGAGACAACGAGCGCCTGAGCGGCGAAAAGGGTCTCATCAACGTCGCTGACGCTCTCTTACCAGCACTGGATGCAAGCGTAGAAGCAGCTGAAAGGGAGCCCGGGCTCGCTGTAGCCGCTATCTCTTTACATTGCTCGGCTGGCGGGCGGCTGTCTGGCTGGTGAGCCAGCGGCAGAGGCTCAGAGCTGCTGTGGTCTCTGTTAGTCGGCATCTGGTCCTGGGGTGTGCACGTGTGGGCCTTCGTTGTGCTGTCTTAGCGAAGCTCTGCTACGATTTGTGCTTAAGTCTCTCTGGCCCAGGCGATAACGGGCCAGGAGGAAGGGGTGGAGCTGGGGTGCCATGTGGTGTCCGGGTGAAATGTCAAGTTGGTGTCCGGATGGAAATTCGCGTCTTTTCAGTATGGGGCACGCGTTTTGCGAAAGGGGCGACGCGGCTGCGCATGACGTCATTTGCGTAGTTTGACATACTTTTTATCTTCGTTCGAGTTTGGCATCAACAGCGAAAAGCTCGGCTTAAATTCTCTTTCCAGTACTAATGGGCTTCTGAGGGACAAGGTTCATAGCAATTCAGGGAAGGGTATAGAGAGATAGAACAGTGTTAGACGTTAACGAATCTCCCACTAGAACGTACCAAATAGAAGAAAAAGTGCTGCTTTATCGCGTTTGAACTAATCGCAGCTTTACATTCTCACACTTAACTCGAAGCTCATTTTTCCATATTCACTAATACATGGTGCCACGGACTTGTTTATACACCAATAAATGACTAACGGATACCAGGAACTTCAGATGAAGGAGAGCTTCCTCGTGGGGAAGCCACTTCTGTACTTCACAACGTGCTTTGTGTCTACCGGTGTTCTGCTCTTTGGGTTTGAGCAGGGTGTTATGTCTGGTCTCTTGACCAACGAGCACTTCAAAGACTATTTTGGTGATCCAAGCAGCGCTGCCATTGGAACGATGGTGGCGATACTGGAGATCGGAGCGTTGATATCCTCGTTGCTCTCGGGAAGAATCAGTGAAAAGATTGGAAGACGCAGATCCATCCGTTACGGATCATTGATCTTTGCGTTTGGTGGTATTGGCCAGGCCCTCTGTCCAAACTTCACCGTCCTGACGATCTCCAGATTTATCTCGGGTATCGGTGTCGGTTTGCTGACGACGGTTGTGCCGGTGTACCAGTCAGAGATCTCACCGTCGCATCACCGTGGTCGCCTAGCGTGCGTGGAGTTCACGGGTAACATTGTCGGCTACGCGTCGTCAGTCTGGGCAGACTACTACTGCTCGTACATCGAAGGTAACTTGGCGTGGAGACTGCCGTTGTCTATTCAATTTCTCATTGCAATTTCGTTGTACTTTGGCTCGTACCTCATTGTTGAGTCTCCAAGATGGCTACTGAACCATGACCACGACGAGGAGGGTATCGTCGTGATTGCGGACTTAACCGCAGCTGGTGATGTCCAAGACGAGAGAGCCCGTAACGAGTACAGAGAGATTAAAGAGACCGTCCTTCTGCACAGACTTGAAGGCGAGAGCTCGTATAGCTACATGTGGAAACGCTACAAAAGACGTGTTCTCATTGCCATGTCGTCCCAGGCATTTGCGCAGATGAATGGTATCAACGTTATCTCGTACTATGCTCCGCTGGTCTTTGAGCAGGCAGGCTGGGAAGGCCGTGACGCTTTGCTAATGACAGGCTTCAATGCAATTGTGTACGTCTTGTCTACTTTACCACCGTGGATTCTCGTTGACAAGTGGGGGAGAAGACCTATCCTGCTCTCCGGTGCTATCATTATGGGGCTGGCTTTGACTTCTATCTCATACGCAATGTACTTAAACACAGAGACCACTAGACACATGGTCGTCATCCTGGTGGTCATCTTCAATGCTGCTTTTGGCTACTCCTTTGGTCCTATCCCATGGTTATACCCACCTGAGATTGCGCCTTTGAGTATCCGTTCAAAAGTTGCTTCGCTATCGACGGCTTCTAACTGGGCCTTCAACTGGCTCGTTGGTGAAATGACCCCTATTCTACAAGAACTAATCACGTGGAGATTGTACTTGATCCACTCGACGTCCTGTTTCATTTCATTTTTTGTTGTATACAAATTCTATCCAGAGACTGCTGGTGTCAGTCTAGAAGACATGGACTCGATCTTTGATGACCAGTCGTCAGCTTCCTCGTTCCATGGGTCAACTTCGAGCTACAGAAGACTGGATTCAGATTCACAGTCATTGATGGTCGACGACCAGCAAAACATGTCAGGTGCCGCAGTTGCTAGACAGCAGGCACTGCTACAGCCTGTTCCAAGCTATTCTGTGTCATCTGTCAATGCTGGTAACCTTTCAAGACAAAAATCAGATAGCTCATTCCAAAGCCATTTGAATAACTTCACCCAGAAGGCCACTGGTGGCCAAGCTGGTAGAGTTGGCCTCTCGACCGATCCACCACCTTTTGAAGATATTGTCAAATTCAAGAATAGCGACCAGAATAGTCTTGCCTCCTCGATTAGACGTTCCAGTGCTACCGTGGGCTCCATTGTTGGTAAGGTCTTTAGGAAAAACAGAGATGTGACAGACGAAGAGGCACTGACCAGCGACGTTGAAAGTATTTCTTCAGATCATTAGAAACCCTACGATTATTTAGTTCTCTTCTATATTATATACACACATATAAGAATCATAATGGGTCTGGAAGTCTTCTATAACACTTGACGTACTTAGAACCGTTGTTTCTTGCGACTTTCTTACCTTCCTCTGTGGACTCTCTCATGATCTTGACACAGACATCCTGTGACTCCCATTCTTCTCCGCATCTCTCAAACAAAGGATGCTCGTCCAAATGCTTAACCATCCAGTTATGTAAGTCAAGAACATCTGTGATTGTGTAGATTATACCACCTTCTCTTAATACAAAAGCGTACTCTGACAAGAGTGTGTTAGTGATAATTCTGGCCTTGTGCTTTCTTTGTTTGAAATGAGGATCTGGGAAACAGAAGAACATCTTATCCAATTGTGATTTGTGGAAGAAGTTTGGCAAGAACTTCATAGCATTACCTCTAAGAACATTAATATTTTGATAGCCATTTGTCGAGGCATGCTGCTGTCTCAATGCAATGATACGATCCTCAACGTAGTGTGTCACTTGGACACGGATCTCCATACCAAGGATCAAAGTGTCTTTGAACTCAGGGGAGAGATCAACTAATAAACCACCAAATCCACAGCCAACATCTGCAATCTTAACTTGTTTTGTCATTTTGCCTGTTGCCTCATCAACGTAGGATGGGTACATCTTTGTCCAGTCCATCTCATCTGGAGAGCCTGGGTATTCAAGTTGATGGTCGGAGAATGGGTTTGAGTGTGCTCGCTGTCTGTAGAATCTCTTTCTCGGAAGCTCGATGGCAGTCTCTGTTGATTTGACAGATTCTTCATCGATTCTGACATGCTTAAGATTCTTTCTTACAGTCTCCTGCTGAGCACGATAAGCCTGACGCTTTGCATAGGTCTCGGAGTTGAGTTTCTCGATATCGTTTCTGCTCAATTTCTTTGGTTCTTCTTCTCCTGACATGGTTAAATTCTCAGATATGTGTCAATAAATAAGCTGTGACTTTACCGTCCCTCACCCCTCGAAATTTTTTTAATGCGATGAGGACTGTCATCGATAAACGTGTCAATAACGGTATGTTCGGGTTTTTCACTCCAATTTGAGTAGAAATTTTAGTATTATACCTGAAGTTTGGTTATTTTATATGTTATTAATGGATGTTTGTTATATTGTGTGTATACTGGGATTTGTACTTGATTTGAAGTCATTTTGGAGAAAAAAACACTTTTGACCGGTTTTAAGAAGAGATGAACTGTGTAAAAGCAGAAAAGCTAGTTGCCTTTTCTGAAGATTTTTGAAATTTCACAGAAAACGTCAAGAATTACGAAATCTAATGCTATAATACTATAGTTCCAGATTTAAACTACACATAAAAGCTGAAATCTGCTTTAAAAAATAGCTAATAGAGCCTTTTAATAGGAGTAATGGCATTTTGGAAGTCTACGTGGTGTCTGGGTGTACGAGATATCTCGTACTCACATAGGAATGTTCAGATGTTCGAATATAACTTACAGACAGAGGCTATTTAAAGACAATCACAACGAGATATGACAACCCATTGTCTTATATCTCAGCAGCTGATCTCAGTAGTTGATACTACAACCAACAGTATATGGTTCCAGGAACGGCATTTTATGTATATGTACGAACGTCGGAGTTGCCTTATCGGGTTATCTCCGTCACGGAGGTAGTTGATTGGTGCGATTTCACCTAAGCGGTGACGGATTAATCTCTGGCGGTCCTATTTCATTGCAAAGCTTTTATCTTCTGAATTTAGCCGAGGATGTCAAAGATGAGATATGGGAATCATTTTCAAAAGATAAGTCAGCTAAAACACCACCCAATGGTACGACAATGCTGATTCCCTGAGAAAAAGGGGTTTTTTGCGGTTAACCGTTTTTTCCAACCCCATATAAATGGGTTGCTGCATATGGGGAGTCAGAAAGCGGCTTCTTAGATAAAGAACTATTATACACCGCCGAATATGCACACATGCACATATTCTGTTTATTCTTTTTTTAAACAGTAAATGTGACACCGCTTAATATCATATGATATAGAGGGTTCAGTGAGAATGACAAGGTGACCTGATAAGACGATAGATACAGGGCAGTGTCAGTGTGCAACAGAGATAGGCAGATAGAGAGATAGCAGTGGTATCTCCACAGTTCAGAATGCTGGTCGACAGCTTAGTCCTTCGAGCATACCGTGCGAGATCTAGGGTCTGTGAGTCTGTGAGATCTGTGAGTGTGTGAGATCTGTGAGAGTGCCCACGAAGTATCTGTGCTATTGTAAACTGCTTGATACCAAGCAGACTACAGGACTACAATACTACAGGACTACAGGACTACAAGACTACAATACTACACAATGCTGTAGCAACACAACCACTAGTATCGTACGGCTGTCCAAACGCCGGTGAACGGGTCCCAATTGCTCCTCTACAACGGCGAGCCCAAGTCATATGCAGGCTCTTGACACATTTAATTGGTTATCTTCTCGCCAATCAATTGGAACCCCGGCGAAGATGTTTAAGTTTTTTTTCATTTTTAATTTATTTTTCATTTTTGTTTGAAAAAAAAAAAAACCCCTGCGTTGCTTGGGCTTGACTCCAAAAATGAATCAAAGATGACAAGCAGAAAAATTTTTATGAGATGAGCTGTCTCCCTTTCTAGAAATCATCTTGCACAATTCATATGCAACAGTCGTCCCTGCACAATGCAAGATTTTTGGCGGCACTAATCGGGTAATATTGGTACGGCATATATAGAATGTTGGTGGAAGTTTTGTATAGATAAGTATATATAAGCCAGTTCAATTGAGTGGAGTTAGTAGCTGATGTGAGCTAATTGATGCGAGCTAATTGATGCTATTGATAACAAGCTCTGTGTGTTTTTATCAGTCTTGGAATCTCAGTGTAAAATTTCAACCAGCGATCCATCGCCTTAAAACGCACCTTATCAATGGTATGCGCAACAACCCAACCTCCCCTACTCTGCCCTGTACGAGACAGTGCTGTAAGTCGACCGATGCGCCGAATTGGTAAGTCCAAACCCGCCGATTTTGATTGTAATCGTCTCATGTAAGTTATATAAAGACCAAGTCTTCCTGCAATTGGTAGTTTTTGGTTTGTTTTGCTTTTTGGAAAAGTAAGACTAATACTCTAAATCATGGTGCTTGTGGGTTCTCCTTTACCAGAGGGTGCCGGTTACGGTATGGTGTGCGGTCTCGGTGCTGTCTTCTCTCTTGGTATGATTTGTATCACCACCATGCTTAAACGTTATCAGAAGGAAATTATGACTGCAGAAGAGTTTGCTACTGCTGGTCGTTCTGTTAAGACCTCTTTGATTGCTGCTGCTGTCGTCTCCTCATGGACCTGGGCTGCTACTCTCTTGACCTCTACTACCCAGGCTTATAAGAACGGTGTCTCTGGTGGTTTCTGGTACGGTGCCGGTGCTTGTGTTCAGGTTATTCTCTTTGCCACTTTATCTATCAAGGCTAAACAAATTGCCCCAGAGGCACACACTTTCCTTGAAATCATTAAGAGTCGTTACGGTACCAAAGGTCATGCCGTCTACTTATACTATGCTTTGGCAACAAACATCTTAGTTACTGCTATGCTTCTCACAGGTGCATCTGCTACTGTTAACTTCTTGACTGGTATGAACACAATTGCTGCTATCTTCTTGTTGCCATTGGGTATTGTCGCTTACATCTTGTACGGTGGTATTAAGTCCGTCTTCTTGACAGATTATATCCATACTATTGTTATTATTACCATTTTGTTGATGTTTGCATTTGAAGTCTACGCAGTTAACCCATTGTTAGGTTCCCCAGGTGCCGTTTGGGATAAACTTACTGAATTGGCAAAGACAAACCCAGTTGAAGGTAATGCTGAAGGCTCTTATTTGACCTTCAAGTCTCACAATGGTGGTATCTTCTTGGTTATCAACTTGTGTGGTAACTTTGCTGCTGTTTTCATGGATAACGGTTACTGGCAGAAGGCTTTCTCTGCTTCCCCAGCTGCTGCTTTGCCAGGTTACGTCCTTGGTGGTTTAGGTTGGTGTGCAATTCCAGTTGTTGTCTCTACTACTCTTGGTTTGGCTTGTAGAGCTTTGGAGTCTTCTACATCTTTCCCATACTACCCAGGTTTGTCAACGGCTCAAGTTAACGCTGGTTTGGTCTTGCCTGCCACTGCTTACACTTTGATGGGTAAAGGTGGTGCTGTTGCATCTTTGTTATTGGTCTTCATGGCTTTCACTTCAGCAATGTCAGCTGAAGTTATCTCTGTCTCTTCCATTTTCACTTATGATGTTTACAGATCTTACATCAACCCAAATGCTACCGGTAAGCAGCTCATGTGGGCCAACTACATCTCTGTGTGTCTCTTTGTCTTGGCTATGATTGGCTTCGGTATTGGTTTACACGAGTCTGATGTGTCTTTGGGTTTCTTGTATAACTTTATGGGTGTTATTATCGCTTCTGCTGTTGTCCCAGCCACTTTAACATTGTTCTGGTCTCGTCAAAATTTATTGGCTGTTACCGTTTCTCCAATTATCGGTTCTATCGTTGCCCTTATCGGTTGGATTGCTTCTGCTAAAGGTTTATACGGATCTGTCACTTATGACACTTTGTTCGAGGATGACGTTATGCTTACTGGTAACTTATTGGCATTGATCGTTCCAGGTATCTTTGTCCCAATCTTCTCTTACTGTTTCCCAGAGGAGCCATATGACTTTGAACTTTTGAAGACAGGTATGCACAGAGTTGATGAAACTGAAGAAATTATGGAAGCCGAAGGTGAAGTCCCAGATGCCGATGATCCAGAGAAGTTGGCTCCAATTTCATCTGTTGCTACTATTGGTAAGCGTCTTGCAGAGTCTAACAAGGCTGCTTTACTTGAGGCTGAAACTAAGCACTTGGCTAAGGCTTCTAAGGTTGCCGGTTGGTTAACTCTGTTCCTTTTCCTTGCACTTATTATCGTTTGGCCAATGCCAATGTATGGTTCTGGTTACATCTTCTCTAAGAGATTCTTCACCGGTTGGATCACCGTCTGGATCGGTTGGTTGTTCCTTACCGCATTCTTGGTTTGTATTTTCCCATTGTGGGAAGGTAGAATGGGTATTTACACCACTCTTAGAGGTATCTACTGGGATTTGTCTGGTCAGACTTATAAGCTTAAACAGTGGCAAAATGAGCACCCAGAACAATTACACGTTGTTCAATCTCAAATCTCTGCTGCCATTCACACTGGTAACGGCTATGTCGAAGATAAGATTGCAAACATTGATGCAGAGTTGAGCTCTGATGACAAGTGAGATGTCTATCTCTCTTTCTTTTCAATTCAATCCCTAGTTTTTTTCCTATATATTTTGTTTTTATCTGGTTTTCCAATATTTATACATGCTTTCTTTTTATAAGTAAATGTAAGCGTAAAACACAAGATATTCACTATTACTCATAGTTTATACGGCGTGTCACGTGATCCCAGCGATAGTACTGTCATCTTTGCAAGTGCCAGTAACCGCGTGTGTGGAGACTGTCATATTTGCGCGGGCAAATAAGATAGAAGTAGGAATTTGACGTTTTAGAAGAGAACAACACAGCATCTTTCACGGGTTAAGCTAGCAATTCACGCAAATTAGCAATGGATGAAGAATACGACGTCATAGTTTTAGGTAGGTACCTCTTTCCACCAGCATCGTCCCGAAAAATCAGCTACTAACACGCACTTCTACAGGAACCGGTAAGCCCTTTGTACATCTCTCTCTGATGGGCAACCTTACTAACACCGCCTTCTAGGGCTCACCGAGTGTGTTCTCAGTGGCCTACTCTCCGTGGAGGGCAAGAAGGTCCTCCACATCGACCGCCAGGACTACTACGGTGGTGAGTCAGCCTCGCTGAACCTGCAGCAGCTGTACGAGAAGTTCAAGCCGGGCAAGGAGCCTGATGCCAGCCTAGGCCGTTCAAGAGACTACTGCGTTGATCTGATCCCCAAGTTCCTCATGGCCAACGGTGAGATGACCAACATGCTTGTCCACACAAACGTGACCCGCTACGTCGAGTTCAAGCAGATCGAGGGCTCCTTTGTGTACCGTTACGAGAAGTGCTCGAAGGTCCCAGCCACCGAGTACGAGGCCCTGGCCTCAGGCTTGATTGGTATCTTTGAGAAGCGCAGACTGAAGAACTTCCTCCAGTGGGTGGCCCAGTACAACGAGGACGAGGTCTCGACACATAAGGGCCTGAACCTGGACGTCGACACGACGGAGAGGGTCTACACCAAGTTCGGCCTGGAGGAGGGCACAAAGAACTTCATAGGCCACGCCATGGGCCTCTACGACAACGACGACTACCTGCAGCAGCCGGCCAGGGAGGCCGTCGAGAGAATCATGCTCTACTGCCAGTCCGTCGCACGCTTTGGTAAGTCTCCGTACCTGTACCCACTCTACGGTCTCGGCGAGCTGCCACAGGGCTTCTCGAGACTGAGTGCCATCCACGGTGGTACCTTCATGCTGGGAACCCCTGTCAAGGAGGTGCTGTTCGACGGCGAGCGTGTCAGCGGTGTGCGTGTTGAGGTTGAGGGCGAGGAGCACGTTGCCAAGGCTCCGATTGTCATTGCCGACCCAACCTACTTCCCAGAGAAGGTCACAAAGGGCGAGCGTGTTATCCGTACAATCTCGATCTTGGACTCCGTCCCACTGAGAAACGGCGAGACTTCAGGCCAAGTCATCATCACCGGTAAGGAGTGTGGCCGTAAGAACGACATTTATATTGCGCTGATTGGCTCCGAGCACAAGGTTGCGCCACAGGGCAAGTTCATTGCCATCGTCTCCACCATAATCGAGGGAACCGAGCCCCCACACACCCAGCTCCAGTCTGCCTTCAAGCTTCTTGGAATCAAGAACTTCGAGTGCACCTTCATGGGTCTCTCAGAGCTGTTCGAGCCAGTCAGCGACGGCTCAAAGGACGGTGTCTTCATCTCTAAGTCCTACGACGCAACTTCACACTTCGAGAGTGTCACTGAGGATGTCAAGGACATTTACTTCAGAGTCACCGGAAGACCCCTGGTTCTCAAGAAAGTAGAAGAGAGCGAACTCAACGCAGCTTGATACATAACTTGTGTGAAATAAATTCAAACTGAGATAAAACAAAAATAAATACAAGCTAAAGCTAAATTCTTATTCTGACGGCCTTGACCTGGGTGTAGTTGTCAAGTGCCTCACTACCCATCTCACGGCCAATTCCAGACTGCTTATAGCCACCGAATGGGGTCTGAGAGTCAAAGTCGTTGTACGTATTGACCCAAACCGTACCAGCCTCGAGCCTGTTAGAGACGTCCAGTGCGGTGCTCAGAGAGGTCGTATGGATGCCAGCAGCCAGGCCGTAGGTTGAGTTATTGGCCTTGGCGATGATCTCGTCAATCGTCTTGAACTTGGTAACGGTGATCACGGGACCAAAGATCTCTTCCTTGACGATCTGGAACTCCTCTTGAACGTCAGCAAAGATCGTTGGCTTGACGAAGTAGCCCTTGCTACCAAGACGCTCACCACCGGTGACGACACGGGCACCCTCCTCTTTACCGATCTTCACGTAGTCCAAGATCTTATCGATCTGCATCTGCGAAGTCTGTGCACCCTGGAAAGTGCTCTCGTCGAATGGATCACCGACTTTGATTCCCTCGGCACCCGCTTTCAGGGCTTCAAGCAAGTCCTCATAGATGCCGTCCTGGACGTATAAGCGAGAACCGGCACAGCAAACCTCACCGGAGTTGTAGTAAATGCCCACGATGATGTGCTGGACGGTCTTGGCGATATCGGCATCGTTGAAGACGATGTTTGGAGACTTACCACCGAGTTCCAAGGTGACCTTCTTCAGGTTGGAGTTAGCAGCAGCCCTCATGATGTGGCGACCCGTCGCAGTCGAGCCCGTGAATGCCACTTTCTTGATCTTCTCATGGGTAGCAATGGCCTCACCGGTGATCTTACCGAAGCCTGAGATGACGTTCAGGACACCAGCTGGAATGCCAGCGTCCTTGATGAACTTACAGACGTAGAGAGCAGACAACGGGGTGGACTCAGCAGACTTCAGGACGATTGTGTTACCAGTAGCGAGGGCCGGGCCGACTTTCCAGCTCCACATCAACAGTGGGAAGTTCCACGGGATGATTTGGCCTACAACGCCAATTGGCTCTCTCTTCGTATAGGTGAAGTGGGTATCACCGGTGTCGATAACACGGCCATCGACCTTGTCGGCCCAGCCTGCGACAGATCTCAAGTACTGGATTGACAGTGCAACGTCGCCACGGGCAGACTGGATGGCCTTACCGTTATCCAGGGACTCGATACAGGCCAAGATCTCGGCTTCTTTCTCCATCAAGTCAGCCAGCTTATTAATGGCTTTCGTACGCACCATGGGATGGCACTTAGACCAAACCCCTGAGTAGAAAGCCTTCTCAGCAACCTCAACTGCGTGGTTAACGTCGTCTTCGCGTGCTTCATAAACATGGGTGATTTCTTCTTCGTTGGAAGGGTTGATCACCTCAAAAGTCTTGCCCTGGCGAGAAGGAACAAACTCGTTATTGATAAACAGCCCTGTTGGCTGCTCGTACGACTTTCCGTTTGGAAGCGTGATCTTAACAGTAAGTGGTAGATGAGACATTATTGTATGGTTGAGCAGTCACAGCAAAAAGCAGCAGAGACCGGACGGAAACCACGCTTTTTATATTGAAACAAAGAGGAGAAGAGAAGAATGACCATCCACTATAAACCTCCATTTGCCCCTGTGAAAAATCAACAGAAATAAAATGAGGGACTTTTCATTTCATTGTTTTACAGAGAGAGCTGGTGAAAATGTGGGGAACGCGCAAAATCCGGGGTAAGCACCAGGGCTATTTAACCAGAGCCAATTCAGCTCTTCACCTTCACCTTCTTCTTCTTTCTATGTAAAAGAATTAAACGTCTTTATGTTTCACTATCCATCTCTTCATATTTAAAACTTATTTATCCCATACGAATTGTGTTGGACCAAGGCTGGCGGAGTCCTGAGGTGTACCCCGGAGGGAGATTAAAAGCGGACGCCGATAACGGAGCGTTTCTATAAACTCCGGGGGAATCACCCCCCTTTGATCCATGGATTTCCAATGTTCTCCGAAGAGAAATCCACTTTGTAAAGCCTACGTATAAAATTCTCTTTTTAAAACCGTAAATCAAAACATTTTATTATAAATCAGAGAGAGCTGTATCCTTTGTAGAGCCTGTTTGTAAATCATTAGAACCTTGCTCCATCTTGTAAGAATCGTAATCCTCTAAGTTAACTCTCTTAATCTCCTTTCTCCAGAAACCGTCATCACCAATTAGCTCTTCAACAACGAGCTTGTAGCCAAACCAGCGAGGGAATAGCTTGGCCCAGAATAACCAGTAAACGGCACCGATACCGAAGATACCCCATGTAGTCACACAGTGAATCCAGTAAGGCAAAGAGTCGTAAACACTTTGACCAGCTGAAGGTGGGATGTATGGAGCAACAATAAGATATAATGAAGCCAAGGCAAAGAAGATGATAACTGGAATTGAAGCCTTGATAGGTGGAGTCCATGAAAGCTTACCTCTCTTATGTTGAATGTTCAAATAGAGTAAACCGATAGCAACAAAGAAATTGACAACATTCAATGGATAAGAAATCAAGTTCATAATGAAGTTATAAGCATCACCTGGTGGTGGTGCAACGATGGTAATGACACAAACAATCCAATGCTGTAATAAACCAACAAATGGAGACTTGAATGGCTTTGAAGTAGCAAAGAACTTTGGGAATGGCAAAGCACCTTCACGTCCCAAAGATTGGATGATTCTACCCTGAGAGAAGATAACTGACATCACATTACCCAAGGCAGATAAGGCAACAAAGACGGAAGATGCCTTCTTTGCGGTTTCACCAAATGCAATTTCAAAGAATTCAGCAGCCAAGATGGTTGATGAGGTTGTAAGGACATCCTTTGGAACGATGGCAAAGTAAGCAACGTTAACAAAGAAGTAGATGACTGATAAAGTAATTAAGGCAATTGGAGCTGCAAACTTCAAAGTCTTAACGGGGTTTTTCATTTCACCAAGGGCATAGTTAGCATTTGAGTAACCAACGAATGACCAAATGATGTTATAAAGAGCATTGACGATACCGTAACCTGTTGCACCACTTGCACCTTCGAATGAGTTGTGGAAGTTATCAGTTTTCTTCCAACCACCAAGTGCAACAAATCCTGTAATACAAATGAAGAGCACGACACCAATTTTGAACAAACCAAGGGTGTTCTGTAAGTAAGCACCGGTTTTAATGTGTGTACCGTTGACTAAGAATGCAAAGGTAATGGCAGCAATACCAATACCACGCTCAGACCATCTGGTTGGCTCAACACCGGCAGCTGTCAAGATATACTCACCAAAGATGATTGAGTTACCGGCAGCCCAACCTAAGAAGAAAACGTAGGAAGCATACATGGCAGTGACGAAGAATCTTGGTTTACTGTAAACGTATTCCAAATAGTTCTTTTCACCTCCATTTCTTGGAATAGCAGAACCAAATTCCATATAGACGTACATACCACTCATTGCGATAATCGAACCAACAACCCACATAATCAGAGCCAAACCAATTGAGCCGTTTAAGAGGTTGACGATTGTTGAAGGCGTCGCAAAGATACCTGTACCGATGATTCTATTGAGGATTAAACCTGTTGCTGAGATGTAACCGAGATCTTTATAACCTTTATCTAACGGCTTGACAACACCCTCAATTGAAGAATCATCTTCAACGGTAGTTGTAGCCTCTTCTTTCTTGAACCACATCTCTCTATAGCCTAGCAACAGCAACAGCTACAAACATCTACAAATTTAAACAGGCTGCCTATTAATCTTTATATATTAAAGAAAAAAGCCACAGTTTAAAATAAGCCAACGTTGTATACAAAGACAATGAGAAAGTGAAAAATTTATAGGTGCCGTGTGCACGCTAGCAAAAGGGAAAAAAAAAAGAAATTTTCTGTTTGACACATCCGCGGTGCGAAGGAAATTATTATTAGTCCCTTTTATTTCACAAAAATGTTAGTATAAAATCGTCAAATGACGATGAATTATCGAGAAATGATGGGGTTTTATATGAATTTCGCTTGTAACACTTCATTTAGTGCTATTTAGCGATTTCTCCAGTCCCATTTGCTCGTGCGGACGTGCAATTTTATCCCAATTAAGTGCCCAGCTTAGGCTGCTGGTGCCGTATAGCGCCGTCCCTAGGCCCTGCAAAAAGGCCTAGGTTCAAAGTTGTAGAAATGAGGTTATCTTACCGCTTATTGCTAGTTAGGCTTATATAACCATCATCTGAGCGATCACTGATTTTACAGTTGGGTCTGAAAAATTCTTTACGGACTTTCATTTGTTCACTGTGCGTGTCTCAACGCTTAAGATGTCAGTAGTTTGTATGAGTCATACTTGTAACTATGATTTATCATTTACATTTGTAGCTTCTAGTTCTATAATCTTAGATCCGTGTATAACTAATAATTTTTATTTAGAATTTAGAATGATAGTAACTCACCGTAGAGTCCAGTCTCGAGTCTTCAGTCTTGAGGGCTAGACTGAGCCCGCTTTTGACAGATCCTCCGCGAATGCGTTCTTTTTCCCTGGCCTCTTCGCGAAGTGTTGATGTTTTCTTTACTGCAGCGTACATGAACACCAATTAAAGCACCAAAAGAGCAGGAGAAGCACCCAAAAATGAGTGTCAGAGTTACAAACTTACCCAAGGACTTCCCGCTGTCTGATCTAACGGATCTCTTTGTGTCGTTTGGCCCGATTATAGAGACTAAACAGCAAAATGCCATGGTGGACTTCCAGTACCAAGACATTCAAGACTCGCAAAGTGCCATTGATAACATGAAAGGCTATAAATTCTATGATAGATATCTACAGGTGTCGAAAGTCGATACGAATATAGAAATAGAGTCATTATAATAATAAAAAGATATATAAAAAACAAGCTGGGGGTATGGTATCAAAGGGTATAAAGGTCATTAATATACAAAATTGTTCTTTTCATTACATTTCCAAAGCACCTGCTCTGACTAGAGACTTAGCCCACTGTCTGGCGATCACAGAAGCTTTCATAAATCTCTTAGAAGCGTACTTCTTGAAGAATTCTTCGTGGACAACCGCACTCACCAAGTACTGTAAGTAGAGCTGTACGACTGGCTCAATATCATTCTCAAAGTAGCCACCTGAGTAGTGGATCAAGTTACCATCCCAGTCTTCTTTACCGAGCATCTTTCTTGATAAGTACATCGAGGCAGCTGCACACAACGAAGGCTTTATACCGATGAATCTGTGGTCCATGATAGAAATCTCCAGGAAGTACTTGGCAATTGTTCTGGTATTAACATCGTAGTCATCAGCTTTTGAGATTCTTCTCAAGAAGTTCATTGGGTTTGGATAACTTAAGTCAAAGTCCAAGATCTCCAGGATGAACTTCTCTGCTGCGAGGATCTCGTCTGCTGTTGAGCCACTCTCGGAGGCAAAGTTATTGACTGATGGTGAGTAGATTTCTTCGTATTTGGAAGCAATGAACATCGAGGCAGTTCCCAGTAATTGGAGCCTGTTGACCTGGACGATTTCACGGCTGAGGAATCTATCCATCAAGTTGATAGCGACGAACAAAGTCTCTGGCAGTAATCTGAACTTTGTGTGCACTTCGTTCATCCAATCAACGAGCTGGTCACGCATGTTACCATTGATGTAAGTCTGCTTGGACAGGTAGTCATTTGAAGGCAAGGTTTTCAGCTCCAGCTTGTGGAAGTACTCGAAGATCTCAACAACGTACTCTGAGACCATCAATGGGTCGTCCCAGTCCTCCTCGTCCAGGTCATCCCACTCATAGTCCAGGGTCTTTGTTCTTTTGTGCTGGTGGTAGTTAGAGGTCTGCGATGAGGCCTCAATTGGGATATTATTGGATGAGGCTGGTCTCTTGATTGAACGGGGCTCGATCTTGGTCTGCAGTCTTGTGTTGGTGACGTTCGTTAAGGCAGTTCTGGTGCTGATTGGGATCTGTGATCTCTTGACCTCGACCTTGGCCTTGAGATTGTTCTCATCCTGGACAATGTGCTGAACTTCCATCGGGTATTATCTCAATTGGGACAAGTGTGGAGAGAGAGAAAGGGAAGGGCAAAGATGGAAGATGGAAGGTGGAAGATGAAAGATGAAGTCGGTAGATAGCTGAGGTTGTTCTCTTGAAAAAGTGAAATTGGTCCTTCTTTTTTATAACTCTGAAAAATCTCAATCCCATATGTGTGCAATTTCTTCCGGATTAGGCAAAAGGTAAACAAAACATCAACATGCCCGCATTGAGGTTTTCCCGTTCCAAACGTAAACAAAACAAATTAAACCCCAATCGGGCAATCGCTGCGTGCTGGAAGGGGGTATCTTTGATGCGAGTGAAGCCCATCACAAAGTGGCATATCGGGCAGCGTAGAGCTTGGAGCTTGCTCTGCTAATAGGAATTGGGCTGAGAATACACTTCTTGTAGCTTATTTGTATGCTATTAACACTTCTTTAGTATCTCCTGTCGTTTCCTTATTGTTTTATTGCTTTATTTCTACTGCTTTACCTCTTTATTTCTTTCTATTTCTCCATCATCTGTCTATTTCATGTCATTTCATGCGATTTCTCTCGTGAGGCTTCCGTTTCGGGCGAAATCAAAACATTGGTATCGGGACACACCATCATAAACTCGGCATATTGCTACATATTGCTACATGCACTAAAAGACATAAAAGACATAAAAGACATAAGCATTACTCCTCCATTACATCCTGGCCCTCTGCTGTGACCTGCTTAGCCCAATGGCGTGCTAATATCGAAGACTTCATGTACTTCTTCGAAGCATATTTTTTGAAAAACTCCTCATGAACAACTGGCTCAACGAGGTAGTTCATGATTTTCTCAATGACTGGTTTCATATCTTTTTTATCGTAGCCACCGCAGTAGTGGATCAAGGTCCCGTTCCACGGTGTTCTTCCAAGCATCTTTCTCGAGATGTACATTGCTGCTGCTGCGCACAACGAAGGCTTTTCGCCCAAAAATCGGTGATCCATAATAGAGATCTCTAATAAATATTTACCGACAGTTCTCGTCTCAATGTCGTAGTCGTCGGCCTTGGAGATTCTTCTCAAGAAGTTCATCGGGTTGGGATAGCTCAAGTCAAAGTTCAACACCTGTAGGATGTACCTCTCGGCACTCAAGATGTCCTCCTCCGAGTAGCCACCGTCCGTCACGTACGAGTAGTTTTTCACAGAGGGAGAGTACACCTCTTCGTACTTGGCAGCGATGAACAACGACCCCGTCGCCAACAGCTGCAGCTTGTCGATCTGGACGGTCTCCTTCGACATGAACCTGTCCATGATGTTGATAGCAAGGAACAACGTCTCCGGTAGTAGTCTGAACCTCAGGTGCACCTCCACGATCCAGTCCACGAGGATCGACCTCATCTTGGGCCTGAGGTCCTTCTGCCACTCCAAGTAGTTCGGGTCGGGCAGCGTCTTTGCTTCCAGCTCGAAGAAGTAGTCAAAGATCTCCTTGACGTACTCGCACACCATCAACGGGTCATCAACGTCCTCGGCGTCCAAGTCGTTCCACTCGGCCTCCGTCTTCAGCCTTTTGTTGCTCGCTAGGCTCTCCTCACTGACGCTACGCTTGAGCGTAGGCTTCTGCTCCTCCTGCTTCGCTGCCTGCGTCGTTGCCTGTGTCGCTGACCTCGTCTGGATCTTGGTTATCTTAGCTGTGTTTGTCACGTTCGAGAGTGCCGGTCTCGACGGCACGTCTAGCCTCGTTGTCTTTGTTCTGATGACGACGTTCTCATCCTGGACCTTTACCTGTTCCATGTTGAATAGCAGCGATTGAAATAAGCCAGTGGTTCTGTTCTGTTCTGTTCCAGCTAGCTTTGATGAAACGCGTTGGAATGGAATGAAATGATTACAGCAGCTTCAGAGGGGGTATTAAGAGGGGGAAAAAGGGGGGTATTTCTCTATGCTTGGGATAAGACGAACAGTATAAAAGCTAAGGATCCAGCTCTGTTGCAATTCTTCAGTGGCCCGTTGGTGTGCCTTTTGTGTGCTCTTGCAGTATGAAAAGGAACGCTTGCCAAACGCGTCCACAAAAATTCAAAGAGCACCAAAACAGGCGAGAGCGGTGCGCGTACCGTGTTTCCGCGAATATTCCCGCGTTCGGCCAAACACAAACACAGGGGTGCACACCCGCACACCTGCCCGGAAGTGCGGCAGCGCACGTGACGGCACCGAGGGTGTGATGATCTGAGTTATCGGACTTTTCTGCATTTATGTCTCCTGCTACTTTGCTTTATACTTGGATAAGTTGGTACTAGGAAAAGCAAAAGGCACCAAAATGGCTGAGGTTCGTATTCTCTCTCACATGAACAAGGACCACCGAGTTTCTATTGAAGACTATCTCGTTGTGTATGGCTCTGTGAAGCTGGACTCAAAAGTGAAAAATGTCAAGATGTCGCATATCGAGCTAACTCACATGACAATTACTTTTGAGCACGAAGATTTAGAGTTCCCAATCGAGAAGATCATCCCATTTGAGCCGGAAATGACGGACCTGAAAGAGTCTCGTGAAAGACTGGTAGAAATGGCTAAGCTTGCAGCTGCAAAGAGAGGCTTCTCGCCTTATCAAATCGCTGATTTTAAGTCGCCATCAATCAATAATTGGCTACTGTTAGCGTTGATATATTTGCCGTTTTTCACGTACTGCGCTCCTGAGCTACTGAATAACTCAATCGTGCAGTCAGTTTTGTCCCAGTTCCAAACCAATTGGTTACTAGCAAACTCATTGAATATCACCTACTTGACTCTATCATTGCACGCAATTGAGTGCTGGCTCATCATGAAGCCTTTAATGCACAAGTTCAGAGTGCCTATTGATAACCAAATTGAGTGGTACATCTGTGGACTGTTCGAGGGCTACCCTGCAGTCGCAAGATTCAACCAGCTGGTCGAGGAGAAGGTACACTGAGTAGCCTCTACAGTGGGGTCGTATATATAAATGTATTAGCTAGGCAAATGAAACACTCTTCTTCTTTGGCTTGTCTTCGACCTCTTTCAAGAGCTTAGCTTTCTTTCGTCTCTCGGTTCTTGCCTTTGTAGATCTGTTCCTAAGCTCTGCCTTCTTATCTTCGAGTTTATTTGTCTTTGCTTCTTCTTTCTTCTCCATCTCCTTACGCTTCAGGTCTCTGAGCTCTTCGAGTCTCTGAGCCTTCTCGAGCTTGGACATGTCCCTCTTCTCGTCTTTCATGACGATCTCTGAGATGATACGATCCAGCTGAAGGTGGTTCTCTCCCTCCTCAACAAACTTCTTGCCCTTCTTACCTCTTGGTCTCTTAACACCAGGCATGATCGCTCTGTTCAGCACTGGCAAGTCAAGCTCTTTCTCGTCGTACACCCTTGGGGCCTTCTTCTTACCATACAACCGTATGATGGCCTGCTCCTTCTTCACAGCTGCTTTTCTCGGTTTCTTCACCTTACTCTTTTCAGTTAGATTAGACGTGATGGAGAGCCTATTGCGGGCCTCCGAGTCACGGAACACCTCGGACTCGATGCCCCTGGTTCCGTTCTGCTTGGCCGAACGCTTGGCAGTCTTGGATTGTCTAACAGCCATCTTCTTCTGGTCGTCTGCTGCTTCCCTCCTCTCTACACACAAACTGCTAAGGGCATCGCCTATATAAATTTTTCTTCACCCAAAGCGCGGGCTAATAGTGCGCGTACCATTTCACCACGCGACAAGGCTCTACAGCTAATACGGAATAAATAGTACTGAATATTCAATCTCTGCTACCGTTCTCGGTACATTTGTAGATGCCGATGTATGGGTCGTGGGTGTTGTTTGCTGCTAGCATCATGCGGTGCGGGTGGAGTGCCAGCGACGACAAGTACGGTGTTCTGTTCTGTAGGTTGCTGGTGAATCCACTCGAGTTCTTGAAGCTGGAAACCAAGTCGCCCGAGGTGGTCCATATACGCACCATTCTGGAGCCCGTGGCGATCACAGGGGCGTGCTCGTGTACCTGGACGCTCGTCATTGTCTTCTCGTGGCCCTTGAAGCTAACGACGGGCTCGTCGAGCCTGATGTCCCACAGATTGACCATCGAGTTTGTGGACCCACTGACGAGCTCACGGTAGCCACCTCTCTGCATGTGGATGTTGGTGATCCACGATCTCTCGCCCTCTTTGTTTCGCCAGAGCTTGACCATGGAGTCTCTAGGGTCTAGACGACGGTCGTACACTCGGATGCTTCCATCGCCGAACCCGGAGACAAAGATGTTACCAGAGACCTGGTCAGACGTTAGCGAGGTGATCGCACTGGAGGAGCGGGCAGGAATGTCAATGAGACACAGCTCCCTTGGTGCGTCCCAGATACGGATGATCTTAACATCACCGGTGGCTAGTAGCGAGCCACGGCTCTGCTGCCAGTCCATCAAGAGCCCGGTAGATCTTGGGGTCAACAGTAGGTCTGTCAACGCTCTCCAGGAGGTCACAAGGCTAACATCCTCCATTGAGTGGAAGTCTTTGTAAAGCTTGACGATACCGTCGGACGAGCCAGTGAACAACAACGGCATATCGTCCTCGTTGATCAACTTCATATCGGTCACCTTTGTGCCGAATGGATTTCCATTGGAGAACCTAGACAACTGCTTTGCCTCGTCCCAGTCAAAGGTGGTGATGTTGTCTCTGTCGTCCGAAGTGATCAAGTAGTTCTCAAACTGTGCAAACTTCATCAGCTTAGGCTGTGTTTTATTGTTCAAGAATGCCATGTTCGTCTTCCAGTCACCCCTCAACGACAAGTTTTTCTGCGGCTGAGTTTCGTTGATGATGGCCTCGTTTCTGTTACGCCTCCAGATACGCTGTGTGTACTCCAAACTTCCTGGTTCGTCAACCTCGTGCTTGTGCATCTGTGGCTCTTGGAAGTACTCGACGCTGTAGTCAAAGAAGGTTGTAACCAATGGGAGCTCTAGGATGTCTTCAATGGCTTCAGCAGTGTCAAACCTGCTGGTCTTCGGTAGCGGAGACGAGCCGTGTGCAGTAGTTAAGTAAACTTGGCCCGAGGTCTGAGAGTGCTCGTTATCAGCATGCTCTCGCTCGTTAGAAGACCAGCCGAATGGCTTGAGCAAATTTGAAAAGGATAAGGTCCTTCTCAACAACGCCATCCCAGACACTGCTGTGTCATCGGCTTTGCCATTTGCCATGTTACCAGTCGTCACCGATCTCTGCTGTACACTGTCCTGGTGGGCATTTCCGTTGAGCTTGATAGGCTTTGGAAGCTGCTGAGAGATGGTCCCCATCCCGACAGACGAGTTGGTGCTTTGCAGTAGTATGGTCTCCATCTCAATGACGGTCTCTTTGAGTGGTGAGTCCTTGAGCTTGATCAAGATGTAATCAACAACCTTGTCAGCGTAGAGCTTCACCTGAACATGTCCATCGCAGGAGAACAAGAGCACCGTCTTAAAGATAATGTGATAAATGGAGCCATAGCCAATAGACTGCTTATTTTCGTTTTGTAAGTCTGTTATATTGGACACCTCGGAATACAACTCATTGAACGCCAAAACGATGAAGTTGTTGATATTCTTTTTGACAATCTTGGATAAACAAATGATAACCTCCTTGCGCACCAATGGGCTCGCATCGTTAGCAAGCGAGAGAACGGTCATGATTATATTCGTCTCTTCCTTTATGTCTTCTTCGTCTCTGCTGTCTGCCAAGAAGTTGTTCAAGGCAAGGACGATAGATGCCCTAACTTCTGGGATAGGGTCATTAATCTGTTTCAACAATCTATTCAAGAGGTCTTCCTTGTACGAAATGTACTTAGCCTCGTAGTTGTTGTCCCAAAGCTGCGATATGAGCAATGCGCACCATTGACGAAGCAACGGGTTATCAGAGGATTCCAAGTATTGCAACAACCTGTCGACAAGATCAGGCGAGAAGCATAGCTTTTGGCCATTTTTGAAGCCACGGACGAATAAACTGAGAATCAGGGCACACAGTGCCTTGTGATCGTTTGTGGTGTTGTTTATAGCATCTCTTGGATTGAGCATTTGAAGGAAATAGTTATAGCCTTTATCCTTCACCAACTCTTGCTGTGTGTTTTTATAGTCGACTGCCATGATTCTGGCCCAGATGAACACCAAGACAGGCTTAAGCTCTGGAGCTGGTGATTGAAGAAGCTTCAACACGTACGGGAAAATACCAATGGAGAGTGCCAAGTAGACAGCCCAAGGGCCCAAGTCCAAGAACTTTGATAGAAGCACAAGTGCACGGACTCGGTGCACCTGGGACAGGAGCACTTGCAGAACGATAGGTAGCTGTTCTGGGGGCTCCCTGGTAGACGACCCATACTTTAGCCAAAGCTCAAATGCTGTCAAATGCTGCTCAAAGAAGGTCGAGTGCTGGTAGTTTTGAATATTCGGATCAACCGGATTGTTCATGCCAATTGCAAGCGATGGTGTCTGCCCATTACTCACTGAGAGCGAGGATGCGGCAGTGCTTAGCTCGCTCCCATTAACACCATTGCCATTCGTAGTTTCACTGGCAGTGCCGTTTGTGAACGTAGAAGAGTCTGAAGCCGATGAAGGCGGCGAAGGCACCACAAAGGAGGGCGACAGCGCATCATTGTTGAGATTCTTGAGTATCTGGTTCAAAACCTGGTCAATAGCAAGGTCCCACGACTCCCACATCGAGTGGAACTGTATGTCCGGCAACGGTGGGTCCGAGATTGGATGGCAGCCGTAAGTAGGCATGATTCTCTTGGCAAGCAAGAAGTTACGGAACAAAGCAGCAACCATGAGGTCCTGTCTGAAGAGCCTCTTGAACAGGGGTCTCGGTAGCGATGTCCACGCGATTGTGTCCGTGATGGCTGTGAAGATCCAGTTGAGCTCACCAAGCGGCGTACGACGGTCGGTCAGCTTGCCAGGTATCACAATGTTACCGTTCGGGCTGTTCTTCGCCATCTCGAGTAGCGGCCCGTAGTAGCTCTTCTTGATCGGGCTCTGCATGATGAACCACTTGATGCTGATGTCAATCGGGCACGTCAAGCAGGACGTAAAGAGGTCCGCAGGCAGGTCTGGGTCCATCGGTAGCAGCTCATTCGACCGGCACGCAGCAAGCTGGATGCAGTCAACGTACGCAGAAGTTGGCGAGGGGGCACTCGTGTCGTGCTGGCCCTCGTTGTCGTTGTCAATCCTTTTTTGAACAAACTTCTTGAAATTGGTCACGATGTTGCCCGCACTGTTGCAGTCCCAAACGTAAATGCACGGGGCACCCAGCCAGGTCTGGAGGTCAAAGAGTGAAATTGGGATGTACTGGGTGTAATTTCTGTTGAAGACCCAAATTTCTCCAGACTGCGTGGGCTGCGGAACACCGTGGCCGTTGTAGTGGAATAGGATGCGCTCATCGCGGGCACTTCTTCTCAAGGAGTTGCAAAACCTCTTCACGTCCTCGACACAGGGGTCGAGCGACTGCTTGTACCGCGTCTTCAAGCTGAGGTTCTCGTACTGCTGCTGTAGGGTCTTACCAATGGCCTCGATGGCCTTCTTGGTCTCGCTGAAAGAGAGCGGATCAATCCACGCCTCTGTCTTCGCACACGGGTGCGTCTTGACGACGTCTGGTGGGTCGACACCGATGTTCAAGCATAGAACAATGGCAGCGCTCACCGTCTTCTGGCGGTCCTTCATGAACTTCCAGTCTGGGATTGCCTGGTAGTACTCGTCCTCTTCACGCTTCTGCTGCTCTGTAATGGCATTACCGTTCGTGTGGTGGCGCTTATCGTCAAAGTAGAGGAAGAAGTTATCAGCAAGGAACTCCATGTCATGGGCATCCATCTCAAAACCGTGGCGTACTTCACTGTTGAGCGGCCGAAGAGGTTGTGATAAACCTCCATTCGTCTGCTGTTGTTGTTGCTGCTGCGACTGCGCCGGTTGTTGTGCCTCGGCCATTGACAGTGCCATATCTCCCTCTGTGATCTTTCTCTTACTTTTAGGGGGTCTCCACCTTTCTCCTTGAAGTCCTCTTTTTCAATTGGTCGTTTGAGCTGATTGAAATTTATTTAGAGCTAAAGGTCACGAAACTCCTCAGCTTGAAAGCCAGAGGATATCGTTGGTGTGCGGGTGTTTCTGATAAGAGCGCACGCGCGCCATAACCTTACCTGTTTGGGACCAGCACATAATGTCCGACGGCAGATTAGTGATAAATTTTGAACTGTAAATTCCCTATAGACCATGTCGTTCATTTTCATTCCTGATGATGCTCGCATAACAAACCAGATAAACAGTATAACCGCACAAGAATGTCTCTGAGGACTGTCACGTTTGTCACAGGGAATCTGAAGAAGCTGAGGGAGTTCAAAGCGATTATCGGAGATGAGTACCCTGTTGTCCACCGTACAATTGAGCTGGAGGAAATCCAAGGCTCTATAGTCGAAGTCTCCAAAGCAAAAGTTCAGGCAGCAGCTGAGGTGGTAGGTGGCCCTGTTGTTGTTGAGGATACTTCGCTAGTTTTCACTGCGCTGTCTAGCCAAGGTGTTGATCTGCCGGGACCTTACATCAAATGGTTCTTTGAGTCTATGGGAACAATTGGTATTCCAAAGCTGCTTGCTGGATTTGATGATAAATCCGCACAATCAGTATGTACCTATGCATACAGTTCAGGACCAGGCCAGGAAGCAAAAATCTTCCAAGGTGTCACCACCGGTACAATCATCGATACCCCCAGGTGTAAAGGCTCTGGTAAGCTACTTGGTTATGATCCCATATTTGTACCTGATGGCTATAAACAGACATACGCTGAAATGGACGACGAGCTGAGGAAGATCGTGTCAGACCGTGCAAAAGCTACAGTGCTAGTCAAGGCCTTCCTTGACGGGAGATAACGTTACAATAGAGCAGAAAAAGCATGTACTAGAACAGATATATATATTTTCATTATTTCCAACATTTCTTGACCCACTCAAACACTCTAGAACCGGCAAATCCTAGCACTCCCAAAGAGCACACCTGGATAATGCTCAAGATCTTTTCCTGTCTTTGCAGTCTCTCCACGGCAGTGGCATATGGGATATCGCTTCTGAAAGAGACCATTGTATACAATGGGATCCATTTATCCCTCAGGAAATATGTCAGTGCCCAGTCGACTTTCTTCTTGAATATAAATATCTTTGAGGTGACTTTATGAGACATCTCTTTGTAGTTCTCAATCGCTAGATCCACAATAGCCAAGAGGTCACGGTGACGTATCTCAGAGTATTCTTTGAAAGTCTTCCCAATGTCTTTTTCATTCTTCTGTAAAAGCTTCAGTAGCACATAGACATCTTCAAATCCACAGTTCATACCCTGGCCGTAGAATGGAACCATGGCATGGGCAGCGTCACCGATGAGCAGTGCCTTGTCCTCGTAGTGGTATGGGTTACACTTAACAGAAAGCAACTGTCCCCTTGGGTGGTTGTTGAAAGCGAACAGCAGTTTTTCCTCTGTAATCAGAGAGACCGCATCTGGGAACTCCTTGTTGAAGAAGTCCAAGACTTTCTCGTCGGAATCTAGCGATTCGATCAGTGACCAAGGGCCAAAGAACGTGGAGGTGAAGGACCCATCCAAGTTTGGCAGTGCAATGAGCATGAAGTTGTGGCGAGGCCAGATGTGTAAGTGGTTCTTATCGATCTTGAACTTATCGTCGCCCTCGCCAGGAGCAATGTACAGCTCCAGGTAGGCACAGTCGATGTACTCTTGCGTGTAGTCCATTCTCACAAACTTTTGTAGCTCTTGGCGAACCTTGGAGAAGCTTCCATCAGCACCGATGACAAGATCAAACTGCTGTGGCTCGCCCTCATCAAAGTACAACGTCGGCTGGTTCTTCAAGTCGGCTCTAACGAGCTTCTTGTTAAACTGCAGAGTGACATTCTCCATAGCGTCAACCTCATCCAGCAGCAGGTCATTGAGGTAGGATCTATCAATGGAGTTAATGCCCTGGCCGTCAATGTCGTACTGCTGGCTCTCCTGCTTGCCGTCCAGGTGGTGGATCATTCGCCCCGTCATCGGAATCACCTTCTCCATGACCCTCTCGCAGATCTTTGGATCGACGTGTTTAAGGGCATTTGTTCCACGATCTGACACTGCTAAGTTGATAGATCTTAGTTGCTTGTTCTGCGACTGTCTCGGGTCGCCACGCAGCTCAAAAAGAGTCACGTCGTAGCCCTCCTTGGCAAGCCCAAGGGAGGCGAGGCATCCTACAAGTCCAGCTCCAACAACAGCGACCGATGGCATACTTCGTTGGCGTTGATTTTCACTGGTGAAAGAAAAAAGGCGTAGATGTGTGTATCGCGCGATTATAAATGAAAAGGATAAGCCCACGCCATCGCGCACTACGACTCCGCTTCAGCAAATGAGGGTTAAACTATAAAAAAGGCCTTCTATAAAGCGAGAGGGAACCCTAGCGCATGTAATCTCTGATGTAGCCGGAGAGCTTGTTGGCACCCTGCTCCAAGGCATCCTTTAAGACGGCGAGGTCGTCGTTCGTGGTTGCGGCGTAGGCATTCATACCACCTGAGCCGGTACGTGCACCTTGCTCAGCACCAGGGCCCATGGACTCGTCTTCGCCAAAGTACGAAGAGGATGAGATGGACTGGGTGTTACCGAAGGACTGTAGCTTGCTGTGTGCCTCTTCCTGTGCGGCCGTGTCGTACGAGTTACGGCCAAAGAACATATCTGAGGAGATGGCCTTCTGCTTACCGTACTTACCTTCAACCTCACCGGTGTACTTCGGCTGCGCAGCAGCCTTCTGTCTCTTTTCCTGCTCAGAGGCATCGTTGGCTGTCATACCAAAGCCCAGCTTGGCAAAGGAAGGTGTGATTTTCTCGACACTTGGCTTGGTGTATGTGCTGCTGGAACCGTAGGATGAGTCGAATGTGCCAGCTGGTTCTTGTGTCACGGTGGTGGAGTTGATCTTTGGCTTCATGGTGGAGGAGAATAAGTCTGCAGCTTCGTCTTGCACTTTGTTTGGGTTGTAGCCAAGCTTAGCAGTCTCTTCTGCCTCACGCTTGGCCTCCTTCTCTGCTGCGTCGAAATCCAAGTCTACGGCTGCAACGACTTTTTTGCTTGAGCCAAGCTTGGATTTTCTAGCACCAGACAAGACCGATGTCTTCTTTGCGGACGATGTGGTGGTGGTGGTCTTTCTGAGGATTGTTGTCTTCTTGACTGGTGCCTGCGTTGTGTTGCTACTTCCGAAGGATGAGGCTGACCCTTCAAGTGGTGTAATTGGTCTTGAGATGGCTGGAGAAGACGACCCAGAGCCTGTGGATGCCTTTTTGTTCCAATTGGCAAAGAAATCATCAGTAGATCCCTCTGCAGCCAATGAGGAGGAAGAAGAGTTGTTGTCAATGTTCTCGAGAGTCACAGACTCTGGGAAGAGGACCTCGTCCTTTGCGACTTTCTGATCCAAGTGCTCTTTCCAGTTAGCAGCAACCTTTGAAGTGTACTTGGCCTTGGCTTCACCAGACTTACCCAAGTAGCGTGAGCCACCGTTCTTCAAAAAGTACTCGCGTGTCTTCTGGTTACCACCAAGCTTGAAACGACGCAACTGCTTCTGCGACCACTTGTCCAAGTTGGAGGACTTCACGAAGGTGATGTGAACACCCATGTTTCTGTGGACTGCAGAGCATTCAAGACAGAGAAGAACACCAAACGGAATTGAAGTCCACGTAGGGTTCTTGGCTTCACAATCAAAACACACCTTGTTGGCCGGATCCTTCTGGAGATGCTGGAAAATAGCATCACGCTCCGCTGTTGTTGACATTGTATCGCTCATTGTGAGAAATGGCACTGTCCCTTTTCTCCTTTGGTGGATTTAAAGCGAACTGTGTTATTGGTTTGTTGTTGAAAACACGAATCAATGCCCAGAGGAATACACAGTGTTTACAGCGTGTTCGTGGTGTCCGGGTGAAATTCGTCAAAAAAAAATTAAAAAAGAAAGTGATCCCTAGCAGGATCGAACTGCTGATCTTGGCGTTATTAGCACCACGCCTTAACCAACTGGGCCAAGGGATCATCTTCGAGGTTCTAAAATTTTACACACATTGAGACGAAATACTTGAGATTACCTTTCCCCCGGAGGAAGTGCTATTTTCTCTCTGTTATACCCCATTGTTTTTATACCCTATTTCTTTCTTCTTTTCGATTGTAAGCAATAGAGAGTGACATGATACAATATGAAACCTTAGATTGAGTTTTTACGAAAAGAAGCTTAAAGACTGTTCATGGGTATTTAATTGATTAGTTTCATGCTACCTACTACGACATTAATTAGTGTGATCGAATTAACACTTGTAGACGTACTGCTAGCTTGGTACTATAAGATGCATAACTACTCTTTGTTGAACCAAATCTGAACATTGTAATAATAGGAACAGAAGTCTCTGTTTCACGTCAAGGAACATAATTCAAATATTTCTTTCCAGAAGGCTTTGAGATCTCGCTTTTATACGAGCCTGTTCATGCACGCCTGCCGATTTCTGCGTTCTACACAGGCCGGGTTTTTCTTGGCATTCAATTATATTAGATTTGTATGTTCATGTATTAAAGTTCTGTATATTCATAAAGTATTTTGGTATAGAAAGGAATCAATCATGCCTCTCTTTGTAGCCTTTGACCTTTTCAAAGTAATGTGGTCTCCAATATACCCAATTCATGTAAATTTCAACAGATATTTTAAGGAATAGAGTTATTAACGCAGTGAATTGATCCTTAATTATGAGATCATCATCGACCATGAAGCAGTCTCTATAGAAATAAAAGTTGGCGAATGCCCCTATTTCCTCCAGCAGCTTAAGGATAAATTTCAATATTTTCATGATAACACCAGCGAAAACATACTTATAGAGGAAAAGAAACTGGAACTGTCTCAAAATTGGATGGTTAGATTTATTGGTATCTGTGTATGTCTTAACCGTCTGACGATATCTAGTAAACATAGAGGGATATATCGAAGACCAAGCTGCGCAATTGATTAAATTCAAAATGAGCCTGATTCTACTCACTGCTCTGGGGCCACCAATGGCCTCTTCAATGCTCTTACCGGTGAAGATCTCAAATCTGTCCATTACTGGGTTTATCAATTGATAACACTGTAATATGGCAACCATTTTCATTCCACTGTACTCCGTTATCTTCTCATGAGTGAACTTTCCAGAGTATTGATAGAACATGAATAAGTTTAGCCATAAGTCCAACGATGAATTCAAAATATTCAAAAATGTAGGAAATAGAAGAAACTCGTAATTTTTCCAAATATAAAAAGCCTTGATGGTTAACAGTAGAATACTTTTTACTCCGTATAGAGCTAACCATTTTACTGAAAATGGTAAGGTAGACTTTCCCAACCATGGAATAAGAAGACCAGTGACCATAATGATTTCTAGAAGCAAAGCAACTACTGTTGTGAACAAATATCTTCTAGATGCTCGTGTTAAAGTGTTTCCATCATCGATTGCAATTTCAACGTTGTATGACTTGGCAAATCGAGAAAATGATTTCACACAGTAATAACCACTTTCCTCAACGACAACTTCACCTGGACCAATCGGTTTAGCCCAACTCTCTAAAGTTTCATTACCCACATAGTATGTACCATTGAACAAAGGAATATTGTCCTCAGATTCATAGAATTCATTCTCTTCACAATAACCTAGTTCAGCTGCCTCTGCGACACATATCTCCATGGCATAATTTTCTCCAGAGACTTTATATGATTTGCCGATTTTATTCCTACGATATCCCATCAAATGTACCATTGGTGGACTCTTCAAATCAATCTCCTCGGTGAAATCACTTTGAACATCCTTGTCGTTATATCTTGTAATCTCAGTACGAATGATAGATCTCTCAGTGATTGGGAAACAAGTTACTGTTTTATCATTTGTTACAAAGAATACTTCATTGGCAAAGACTGTCGAAACAGTGGAGATACCAGCAATCAAATTCCTGATTCTCATTCTCCAACAATGGCACCGAGCTCTCTCTCTCTCTGAATAATCAAACAGGTGGATTGGGTGGCAAAAGAAAATGAAGGGCTTTAACCAAAACTCCCCTGGACCTAAAAATGTCATGCGCGATTTCGTATAAATCTCTGTTGCCCCAGTTACGGTAATCGTGTAGGCTTTATACTACATGAAGACACAGATGCTTTAAACACGCAGTTATGTGTATAGAATTTTTATCCTTTTGAATAATTTATTATTGTAAGCTATAAATATTGATTTCTCTCGCAAACGGGGTGCATTGAGTATGATAGTTATGGATATAGCATATCGTATTGACCTAACTACATACACAGTAATATCACCCTATAAGTTTACTTTGAAAAGTTATCAAACCAATAGATTTGGTCTCTGAGAGTCTTCTCCTTTGCATATTTAACTGCTGGGATTGATTCATCACCTTTAACTGCGTAGCCGTGGTTAACACCACTAAAGAGATCAATCTGATAAGTGATCTTATTCTCTGTCAACTTTGCTTCAGTTGCATGTCTCAACTCAACAGTGAAGGAACCGTCCTGTTCTGCAGCAGATATCAAAACTGGCTTTTTGATGGCCTCGACTGTTTCCATGGAGACCCCAGAAGGGTGAGCAACGGCTGCACATGTTGCCAGCCCAGCTTCAGCGATCTGTGGCAAACACATGATTGAACCAAAGCAATGACCAACAACACCAAGGAAATCATAGTTAGTGTCCTCTTTCAAATTTTTCAAGAATTGATCCATCTCTGATAGGATCAAAGGTAGATCAATTTTGGCCATCCATTCTGGAAATTTCCCAAAATCGTTAGAAGCAAAAGCATCACCATGGAACATATCAGGAATCAGTGTATAATACCCTGCTTCTGCAAACCTGTCTGCAATCAACATGTTGTTGCTCAGTTTATAACCAAAAATATCAGTGAAGATGACAACGATCTTACCAGATTTGACACCAGAAACGTAGGTATCAACACCGTATAACTCCGTGTGAGTACCAGTGATAGCACCTTCTTTTCTTGTAAGGTTAGTGCAGCAGCTTGTTGGAGGTTTGGAAGCCATGGTTACTATAGAATTGTCAATCGATAAGGAGGTAATAACAATTCAAAAAAAAGCTTTCAGCAGAAGAGGATACCCCGTCTTTTATAATGAAATTTCCAGTACTGAAAGACCACCGGGGCGATTGCCGATACGACCTCTTAAGGCCGTTGCCGATGCAATTCCGCGCTTCGACGGATTCAACGGCGATAACCAGCCCAGAATGGCAATTCAAAGTCCAATAAACCATTATTTCCTGCATTTGGGGGGTTTTAAAAGCCTTTATGGTCATTAAATCATACTGGAAAGGCAATTGAGTGGTATTTCTTTGGGTTATCGCTCTTTTTTGCGCCCGGTACTTCCGATTCGTTGCCGTGAGAGATCCCAAGAACAATGCGAAAACAGAAAACTCCGTTTATATGCGCACATATCAGTTCGGTGATTCTTATTATGAAGAGTGATTATAGCTCTGTGAGAGTCAATAACTTCTGATACTTATATAATGATTCTAATTTCTGTATAAAAGTATTTAGTTAGGCGTGTGGTATAAGCATGGATGGCTTATCTCTGAGAATATGATTACTCAGGAGCATCAAGAGATAGAACCGGTGGACCAGGTCTCTTTTGGGGAACTTTATAAGCCATTACTAAGACCTTCCACACTGAAGTTGGGAAATTGTAATGAACGTGATGGATCATCATACTTTGAAACTTGTCGTAAAAAACTATTTGACAATGAACATGTAACTCTTCCAAAAGGCTCATATTTGAGCATTTATGAGTACTGTTTAATGAGATATCAAGTTGCAAATTCAGTATTCAGGTTATGTCTTGAGTTTAAAGCTTCAATAAGTGTTTTTCCTCTTGCACTTAACGTGTTTGACAGATTTATGGATCAGTGCTATGAGTTGAAATCACGAGGCATCTCTTCATTTACATTCTTAGCATCACTATGTTTCTTTATAGCTTATAACTATGAATCTGATCAATACCTGCACATAGCATCATTGGTCAAGGCAGAAAATCGCCTAGGTTCACCCTCGTGTATTCAATTCTCAATAGTGCATTTTTGGTCCTTCCATCGTCTTATACTCAAAAGCATAAACTATGATTTGAACTACTCCCCAGTACCTGAGTTCTTAAAGAATGCCTTAAGGGGTCAGTATGATCAAAAGTTTCTCCTACTTGTAAGATACTTAATTGACCTTTGTTGTTTTGATCATAGGTTTGTTGGTGTTAAGCAATCCGTGTATGTGGCATCATCTGTACAACTTGCAAGTATAATAAGATATAGAAAATCAATTTGGGATACCGAATATACTAAGCATTCTGGCTATACAATTGACCAATTGATACCATCAATTAATATTCTGTATCAAATAGTGAATGGTTCTATAAACACCAGCATATTTGAATTCTATAACAAAAATGGAGATATAGCACTCGAGGTTTTCCTTTGGACAATGACTTCCAAATGACTTAAAGACTTACATGTAATCATATCTATTTTTTTATTTGTTTAAGTTCGTTAATTATAAATACTTTTGTGTGTGTGTTGCTGTTGTGTTTTCATTGCTGCTTGACCTCTTGCGTTATTGATCCTGCAGTAGAGTCATCTCCAACTTTCGTAGCTTCTTCTTTTGAGGTTTCCACTGTTTGTTGTTGAATAAAATCGTTATTTTCTTGGCCATTACCCCATGATAGGAAGTCTCTTCTCACTTCCACGTAGTCATAAGCAAATTCACCAATTTGATCTTCATCCATACCTGCAGCTTCACCTTCTTCAGAAGCTCTAAGGTGTAATCCTGGGATTTTATCAATTATAAAGCAAATGATGGCAGTGACAACACAGGTGTAGCCTATGAGTACTGCGATCCATGCGATTTGTTTATAAATCTGTTTCCAATTTTTTGAAATGAAACCACCTGGATGCTCAGTGGTGCCGTCCATGCCAATGACCCAATCCGCACCAAACAATGCGTTGAAGAAAAGACCAAGAACACCGGCCATACCGTGCTCTGCCAAGATATCCAAGGCATCATCGACACCAACGAGGTACTTCAGGCCTGTAGAGAAGTTACAAACAACACCCGTTACTATTCCCAGTACAATTGAACCGTACAGGGTGATATTACCTGATGATGGAGTGGCAGCAACGAGTCCCGAGATGATACCTGAGCAAAGACCAACAGTTGACCATTTGCGCTCCAAACGGTAATCCAGCAGACACCATGTCATTGCAGCAAAGCAGGCACACAAATTTGTGTTCATGATGGCATAAATTGCTCTTAAGTTTGGGTATAAAGCTGTACCACCATTGAAACCTAACCAGCCAAACCAAAGGATCATCGTACCCAGCGTAACTAAGGAAACGTTATGAGGTCTAAAGTTGATCAAAAGTCTCTCCTTACGTTTACCTAAGAACCAGGAGTAAACGAAACCCGTGAAACCTGAGGTTATCTCGATCAATCCACCAGCGTAGTCCAGCACCCCCCACTTGGCAGCCCAGCCGTTAGCACGCCAGACCCATGCCACCACGGGACAGTAAACTAAAGTTGCCCAGAAGAACAAGAAAACCATGTGGGGCAGAAGACGACCTCTCTCTGCGACTGCACCGGCAATGATCGCCAGTGTTACACACAAAAACATCATTTGGAAAATGGCAAATGCAAATTCTGGGTATTGTGAATCATCTGTTCCATAAACGTTTCTGAAGCCAAATGAGTCTAAGTTCCCAATGAACGGGTTTGTCGCAGTCGAGGAGAATGCCAGTGAGTAGCCCCAGAAGTACCACTGGACCATCCCTACTATTCCAGCCATCAGCACTGCCCAGATTAACGATAACGCAGATTTTCGACGAGCTAAACCTGAATATAAGAATCCCAAGCCGGGAACCATAAAGAACACTAATGCCGCACAGATAATCATGAAGGCCACCGTTCCATGGTCATAGTTGTCGGGTGATATTGCAGACATGCCGGAGCTGTGTATATGTAAATATTTGGGTGTGAGAGACTAACAGATAGAGAAACAATGGGGAAAAACGGGCTATTCAAGTGAAAATAAAAAAAAGTTTATGATCAGAGAGACAGACGCATGCAAAAAAAAAAAAAAAAAAAAAAAAAGCAGGGGGTTTAAACGGCGCTGAAATGTGAATTTCTTTTAAAAGTGGGTCACAGTTTTCTAAATGTGCCGAGAGAAAGCATGCCAATCTAAAAAGAAACGGTTTATTAGGATGTTCTACGTTCTTGGTTTATTGAATTTGTGTGTTTAGCCAAAGACATTCCCGGGTTTGGGTCCTTGACAGGGGGAAACCCCTCTGGGGTACTTCTTTATGTGTCGTTTTATGATTCAATTTGATAACTCCGACTTTATACCTGAAATTATTTAATTTAAGGCTGGGGACCCTTTCTGAGGCTCGGTTATAACCCTTTTGCTAACAAGTTCTATCTATCGGACTTGGCCATCAGCTACGGCAATGCCCCTTTTCGGAAACGCAGTCAGCCTTATCTGGGCGCCCGCAGCCGCTGATTGGCCAGCGCGCCAGCCTTATCTCTGGTAGGAGTCGCACGATTAGGTAATGCGTTATGTAATGCATGTGTCATACGTTACGTAATACCGGTACACTGCATTATATAATCAATTACGTGATGGATTACGTAATAGATTACGTAATCATTGTTTGTGCTTTGTCGCTTTGAAAAATAACACCCGAACATCAAATATGTCTTCTACTCTTACTTTAGTCTTTAGTCTTTCTCATTATCCATGATCTATCTGCCTGGGACACCATTCCAGCCTGAAGCTATAAGGTCCTCTGGCGATAGCCATCTCGTCAAAGAGATCAAAACCAAGAGACTACAGCTGACAAGCACTGAAGATTCAACAAGTTACATTACCCAATTAGAAGATTATCTAACTTTTATAATTGATGAGTTGATACAAAGTGGATGTAAATATGAGGACTATCTAAGCTACTCATCCTCGATCATAATAAACGACTCCTGTCCTTGGAAACTGCTAATACCAAAACAGAAGTTTAAATGGAGTTTAAAGGATGAAATTGTCATTACATGCTGTAATATCTCTATGGGTTATCTGAAAAGAAGCTATGAATTGAGTTGTAAGTTTCTTAACGATGATAAATTGGATGATAAACTATGGCTAAACTCTTTCAAATTGCTGCAAAAGGGCTTGGAATACACAGAATTCTTGAAAGCCATGAATGATCACAGCGAAATGACCTACTGGGAAACCAGCTCAAACTTTGTACTGACGATTGATTCCACTTTGAGAATTTCACTACAATACGGCTTTCTATCCAAGAGTTTATGGAAATTACAAACGCTTGAGTTTGAGCTGAACGATGAGATTAAGTTCTCGGTGCTGTCGAGAGTCGCTATAGCTATAAAACTGGAGATTTCCAAGTTGATTAATGAATTGAAATTCTATAAACTGAACCAGTGGATTGACTATTTCCAGGATTTACTGCTGGTTATCAACGGAATCATCGTCTGTTTCCTATCAATTGAGAATTACAAGCAGGACAAAATCGGAATTGCAATTGGTTTTCTCAATTCTGCAGCTCAAGAAAACTCCGACAAAAAGGTGAAAAACTTAATCAAAAAATCTCTTAATAAGAAGAATAAGAAATTCTCCTCGAGGATTTTCCAAAATGATTACTCAATTCTCTTAAAGCTGATTGATATCTTGAAGTTGAAGTATCATTTAGACAATGATAACTTAACATTTGCCAAGGTCATTGACCAGCAAGAGCTGATCAATTATACCCCACTGGGGAGATCAATTCCCATTGATATAACTCCGTGGAAACCAAACAACCAACAAAAGTCAACGGGCTATTACTAATTGAACATCTTAGCAAACTCCAGTTTTTCTTTATAGCCAACACTTTCGACAATTTTGAACTTTCCGTTTGTGAATGAAATTTTCACTTTGTTTAAAGTGGAATCCTCAATGAAATTTATACGGGTTTTATAGTTAATAAATTTCAGCTCTGAAATTATTCTATAAATATAAGTCAATGGAGAAGTCTCTAGTGGAGTGGTTAAGTAAGCTGGTGAAATTTTCAGAGAAATTGTCTTCAACTTATGAGTTTTCTTATCTTGACATAAATTCTTATAGAAATTTTGCCATTGATTTTCACTGATTAAGAATGGTAAAACCGATTTACCGTTAGAAGTCAAACCTTCTGGGAAGATATAAACTATCTTATTTTCGAGCTTTTTCAAGTTTAATGGCTCACCACAGATTGATAAATCACCACACAGTGCCCTTTTGAAAAACTTACAAGTTCCAAATTCTTCCAGTTCACCTTTCGAATTTGGCATTAAGACGACGAAATCATCGTTTGATATCATTGACAATACCAAATAATCCAAAAAGCCAGTGAAATTTATGAAATAAACTTCATTTCTAGTTGGGTAAAATCCACTGATGTCTTTCACTCTCTTAATTCCTTGGATGTTCATCTCAATTCCAATACCACAAATAAACGAAATGATCTTGATGATTCTCTGCTTAACTGAGCGTACTGGAAGGACTAAAAGTGCTAAAAACGGTAGTGATAGTAAAATTCGAATCACTGAAATGAATAATTTTAGCGGTATTAAATAAACTGGTGCTTTTGGGACGTGGTTCGGCATAAAGGGCGAGATCCCCGTGGCCTTATCCCTGAACTGCGTGTACTTCTCCATCTCAGCGGAAATACAAAGTATAAAAAGTATCAACAAGCATCAACAAGTATCAATGAGTATAAACGAAGTACTCAGAACTTCAACGTTCAAAACTCGACAAGACGGAGCGTTACGCGGCACTGGCTCCGCCGTTATGCGGCACTGGCTCCGCCGTTATGCGGCACTGGCCCCGTGGCCCCGTGGCCAATTCGCATACACCCGGACACCGCAGATCCCCCCCCCCCCTAAAATTGAAGGCCCATCGCCACATGCCATATCTTTCGCATTAAATTTAATTAAAATTGGATAAGTTTAAATTTTCCATGTCTTTGCCGAAAGTGCTTGAACGAGGAGACGACTTCCTCTCTGAGTATCCACGTCGCTCGTCGTGGTGGAACGCCGTCTCCCACGCAGACTGTCTTGCTGCTGTGGGAATCTTCAAGGTATTGATTAATACCTTTTATAATCCAATGGTCTCGGGCCTTGATAGACTAGAAAGTGCGATAAAAAGGTCTGAAGAAGAGGACAGGGGACTCGTAACGATAATGAACCACATGTCTGTTGTTGACGACCCCGGCATGTGGGGACTGTTGCCTTGGAAGATGTATAAAGACTTGGACCAAATCCGTTGGGGACTCGCTGCTCACAACGTTTGCTTTACATCGCCGGGCTTGTCCAAGTTCTTCAGTTTGGGTAAGATCTTGAAGACTGAGAGATTTGGTGGAGGCCCCTTCCAAGGAAGTATCGATGCTTGTATTCGCTTATTGAGTCCTGATGATACTCTCGACTTGATATTCGATTTTGATACCACTGGCTTGAAAGAGAAAACCCAGTGGCTAGACGAGAAAATCACTTTTGTTCAGAAAGTCAAAGACGACTATCTGCCACCTGTGATTCGCTCAAAGCCTTCGTGGGTCCATGTCTTCCCCGAGGCCTTTGTGCTGCAGTTGCAAGCACCTTTCAACAACTCAATGAGATACTTCAAATGGGGTATGACGAGGATGATCTTGGAGTCAACGAGACAGCCGATCGTGGTTCCGATGTTTGGTCATGGATTTGAGAAAGTCATGCCAGAGCACGAGTTAGAGGAGAGATCACTCTGGGATAGATTCTTGCCGGCCAACAGAGGCTCGGATGTGTGTCTTTATATTGGTGAAGCCATTGACGACAACATCATTAAGAAGTACCGTGAAGAATGGATCCAGCTAGTCAACTGGTACGGTGACAAGTCTGGTGATCTAACCGAAGAACTGAAATTCGGTAAAAAGGCCCAAGATCTAAGATCAAGACTGGCAAGTGAACTGAGACGTTCTATCGCTATAATCCGTGAAACCGAAGCAGGCTTCCCAAAGGAAGATCCAAGGTTCAGTGACCACAGATGGTGGAAGGAGTATACAACTACGGAAGGCTCCAGTGACCCGGAAGTCAAGTTCATCGGTATGAACTGGGCAATCAGAAGAATTCAAGCTTTCCTGAAGGAGTGAAACCCATGCTAGTAAACTGTATATAGTTATGTGAGCCATTATGTAAATAATTATGTAAGCAATTATGTATTTTTGATTACGTAAGAGATTGCGTAAGCGATTATGTAAGCATTTATTTAGTCCTCACCAGCTGCTTTAACTAAGTCAAAGAACTTCTCTTTTGAGATTTCTGTTATTAATTTTTCCTTTTTGTCTTCACTGAATGTCTTTGTCTGCGACAGTTCTTGTGAGGTTTTATTTTGTGTTGTCATCACAACATTAAATAAACGTATAACACCTCTCTGTGCTATCTTCTTTAGTTTCCTTTCATGCTCTAATACTGCACGGGCTGTTGAATCATCCTTTGGTAATAAGTCTTTAATTCTGTCTTTATCGTAGATCACTTTCTTTTCTGCTAGCAAAGCTCTCTTGGCCTTTGCCTCAAGCTTATCACTTTCTAACTTCTTTATCGTCTGTTTAGAACGTGCTAAAATTGGGTCATTACGATCATATGCTTTTAACTTAGAACCCAAAATGGCATTAACAGCATTGGCGAAGGATTCGTTACCGTCATCTTTGTTTTTCTTTCTCTTTTTCAACTTTGGTAAGTTCTCATCAGCCTCGGAGTCATCTTCTTCTTCGTCACTTGAATCAATCTCATCACTGCTGACATCTTCTAAGTCCATCTCATCATTAAGGTCATCAGAGTCCGATTCTGATGAAGAAGTTTCAACTTTTTCAAAATTTTTACTGACTTCTTTAGTCTTAGGCACTGCAACAGTTACCCTTCCCTTCGACATCTTAGAGAATCCTTGATTTTATTACTTATCAATAATTTAATTAAAGGCTCAAGTTGACATATAAATTTTTCATGGGGTCTTCGCTCTTGAAAACTTTCCTAGGCTTCGGGCCCTATTCCGGGGACATCGCGTCACGTGACCCACCTCGGATCTCACCCTCACCCCAGCACCGGTTCTATACTCTACAAATAGTGCCTCTACAGTGTTATTATCATATCATTCATATCATTCACTTGTGGTTCAGCCCTGTGTTGTTGACTTTCGTTGCGAATCTCAGCGAGTTCACGGTTTCACTAACATTCTTCAGCAACGGCGAAACGTTCACAAACATCAAGGTCTTTGAATCTTCGATTAACGAGTACTGTAGAAGGTAAGTTAGCTTAGAGTTTCTGAAAGGAATATGCTTAGAGTTCTCGTTTCCTAACGCGTAGATAACATCTCCAAGACAGCTCAGCGACTTGTTGATGTACTGTGTTTCTTTCAGTCTGTCACCAGAAACCCCAGACTGCGATATTCTCTCTGATCCAGCTAAGTCAATCAGGTTTATAACACTGCTTATACTCTCGCTTGTCTTGGAATTGGAGCCCTGGATTCTTATGGTGCACACGGTGTGCGATCTCGAAGACTGCTCATTTGACTTCGTAGATGCGATTGACCGGTTATTCAGTGCTTTCTGTAGTGTCATGTTCATCTCCCTGGGGTCTTTAAACTCAAGACACGTCAAGTTAGTAATGTGCGTTGTCTTCGACTCCTGGACGTGCTTAATGTCGTACTTCAGATCCCTGTTGTTGCTCAAGAGGTCCCTGATGTGCTCGTTGTGGATCTCTAAAAACTCACCGGTGATCTTGAAAGACCAGTCCCTCTTGGACATTCTGTCGCACGACTGAAATATCTGGCCAATTGACTGTGGGATTATCCCGTCTGGCGATGACATCGTGTAGGTCTTGCCTGAGCCGGTCTGGCCGTACGCAAAGATGCACACGTTGTAGCCATACAGCGCACTTTGCACCAGCTGGGAGATCTCTTCGAATACCTCACGGTTCGTGGAGTCCTGCTGGAACACTTTATCGAACTTGAAGTTGTGCTTCTTCGAGAGAGACCTCTGGTCAAAGATATCGATTTCCTGCTGGACTTCGTTGTTCTCGGGTACCTCGACGGTCAGTGAGTCTTCCAGGGCTTCTGCTGAGATCTTCGGCCGTATTCTGCAGAAGACTCGGATGTTTCCCTTCAGCTCCTGGAGCTTATTGTGTAGTTTACGTCTCTGGTCCTCCTCAGCTAGGAGGTCTCTGTCTAGCTCGATCTTTGTGTCGATCTTCCACTGCATTTCCTGCTTCAGCTTCTCGATGGACTCCTTCTTCAGAGCCAGCGACTCCAAGAGCTCCTCGTGTGTCTTGATCAGGCCCGAGGTGTCCGAGGATATGCCGTCTGTCTCTTCTTCCATCTTCGACAGCTTCGACTGCGAGGCCTCCCTTGACGACTGCAACGTGTCCAATCTCTGGGCAAGCTCTTTAATCTTCGCCACAGCTTCACTTTTCTGGGCCTCCAGTGCGTCCTTCTCGCGCAGCAGCGTGTCCTTCGTGTCTTTCATGAACTTCAGCAGCTTCGTCTCGTTCTCGGAGTGCGACTTCCGTAAGGCCTCGAGCTCTTGAGCTACGATCTCGTCGTTTCTCGATATTTCACCTGCCATCTTCTGGATCTCGCTCTGAAGCTGCTGCTTCTGCAGCTGTAGATCACCAACTTTCTTCTTCATCACGGCGTCCATCTCAGCCTGGTACGACTTCTCCTTGAGGTAGACAGCCTCCTTGTTGCCCATCTCCATCTCGGCTTTCTTCAGCACCAGCGACCTCTCCATCTCCTGCTTCCTCTCTCGCTTCTCCAGGTCAACCCTCCTCAGCTCGTCCAGCTTGATCTTCAGGGTCTGCGTGAGGAAGTTGACTCGCTCCTCCAGCTCCTGGTACGACTGCTCGGACTGCTGGATCTGAGTCCTGAGCGTGAGGTTGGACGACCCGATCTCCTTCAGCAGCGACTCCTTCGTGTCTGACGTTCTCTTCAGGGCACACAGCTCATCCTGCGGAGCAGCACGCGTCCTGAGCGACGGCGAGGAACGCTTGGGCGAGCCCTGTGGGGACTTGTAGCCGTGGCTAAGCGAGCTCGCCTTGCTCGGTGTCTGTGGCCTTGGGATCCCCGACGGCTTGGGCTTCTGTGACATTCTGCTTCCTTCCGGTGCTTTTGATGTTGGTGGTTGAAGCAAGGTAAACAACGTCGCGCTTTGTTTACGTTTGTTTCATGTCAAAAATCTGAAACATCAAATCAAAATCTCCATGGAAATCAGGAAATATAAATAGGAAATATAAATAAGTGTGAATAAATAAATAAATAAATGCTATATAAATAATAAATTATAATGTATGCGATGTTCAGCTCTTCATCAGTCTCAGCTCTTCTTGCGTAGGGCCCAGTTCCTCTAGCGATTTTGGTACTTCGTAGATTGGAACTGGAACGTTTTTAACTTCGCTTTGAACAGAGCTCCAAATCTGATTATGCTCCCTCTGTGCCCAGTTCTCGATTAGTAGTCTCACGCCATCGTCCTTGGTCCACTGGTAGAGACTCTTCAGTATCTCCGGTGTGACCTTGACGTCCATGTCTTCCATCTCCTGGGCAATTTGTAGTGCTCTGTTAGAATTGCCATAGTAGCAATGGGCAATGATATACCTTTGGAAGTTATCTTCGTTCGGTAGGAGCCCAAGGGTGTCCATGTCGTTCCAGTAGCTCTTAACGTTATTCAAGGATAGCAGAGTATGAGCTTTGAGCATTATAGAAACGGTTTCATTATTGGGCCCACTTGGGCTGGCAATGATTTGATCATAAACCTGGGAAACCTTAGTGAAGTTCTTCAATGAGCAATAGGCATCCATAATGCTATTTAGCAAAGGCAGTGACGAGTTGATAGTCAAATCAACTTTGAAGATGGCATCCAACGTCTCCACTCCCTCTGAATAAGTATGCCTACCAAACTGCTTGAACAGATGGATGTACATCTCTGGGTTCGGTGGTGGTATAGAGCCAGTTGTTCTGTGGATTCTTTTCATGTCTTGGAAGACTTGGAACCCCAGATCTGGACGTTCATAGTGGGACAGTCTCTTGATCAATGGGAAATACCAGTCATACGGAACCTCGAAATATTTGATGAAGCTTGAGTAAATGGCCCAGATGTCTTCACCGTCTTCAGAAGTCTCATTGATCCACTCGAGGATTACTTGGTATAGCTTGGAGTAGTCTTCAATCTTGTACTTCATATCCTTCTTCAATGGTGGTAGCTCCTGTTTAAAGGATTCAATAGTATCGTCTATAAATCTATTTTGTAGTGTCATGTTAACAAACGCACTATATGAATCGGCATCAAGATAGGTTAAGTGCACTTTAACCTTCTTGGAGAACTGGAAAACTTCTTTACAATTTGTTAAGCCTTCTTCATTTGCCAGGATCGTGAAGAACTTGTTCAAAGTCTTCTTATCGTTGACCCACTCAATACCATCCATCATACTGTCCTGGTAAAGCTTCTTCATGGCTGAGGTGTCTTTTGCGTTCATTGGCTTTGATAAAAGGTATTTATAGGTCTCTGTTGTTGGCTCAAATCCCAAATCTTTCAGTGAATCAATCACATTGACACTTGACTGGAACTGGGAATTAACACTTGCCAACGTAATCAGCTGGAAGTATTCATTTGAAACGTCTAAATCTTGTAAGCTAGCTTCAGTTTCCTTAGAAAACCCATTTTGGTAAATATCCCAAATAACTGACATGATCTTAGGATCTCTACTGTGTGCAATTATGGGGTTTATATCAACTGAGGCATCAAATGGTCTCTTCAAGACTAATTTCATCAAAATGAAAGAATCACCACCTCTGCCAATGATCATCTTCATATAATCGGATTCCAGATCCGGGAAAGCATCACCATACAAGTCACAAAGCTTCAAAATATCATCACTAAACGCAAACTTCTCGGTCATCTTCAGCAGGCCTTTTATGCCTTCAAGGTCTCTCTCGTCAATCGACAAAGGATCAAGCTGTAGAGTCTTCTCTAAGCACAGTCTGTACAGCTCTTCATTTGGGTATATCTCCCAGAGCTTCAGCAGTAACGAAGGGTGCAATGCTTGGTTTGAGTTAACGAAGTCGATGATAACTTTTGATGATCTCTTGATGATCTCGTGCGGGAACTCTGAGTGGAACTGTGCTATGACTTTCAAGAGTTGTTCTTCATAGCCCAAGTTATTCAGGTACTTTATAAACTGGCCCAAAGTCTCGAGCAAGAGCTCATCGTCACCACGTCTCAACGCCTCCTTGGTGATCTGTAAGTAGAGACGGGGTATGAACCTAGCAGACTTATAGTTCTCTGGCGTGATTGTGTCGATGACGTGAGAGAATAGCGAAGAGCATCTTTCGATTGTTAGCCCGGGGATTATCTCGTTTGGCGATGTTTTGGCCGACTTGTCCATTTTCTTGATAACTTCATTCATCAAAGAGAAAGAGTGGACTCCCGGGGTCGAGTCTTTCTGCAAAATACTCAGCATTTCACCCAATTGGATAGGCTCACTCTCCGCACGTAGTCGTTGTCTTAGCATCACAACCGTTGCATCCACAGGCGTTACGGAAGTATCCAAAACGGCCTTCTTCTTGAAAGGGTTCCATAGCGAGGCACGCGACGAGTGGAAATGTCGTGTTCTGAAGAGAGCTCTTTTCATCCCTCCTCTTTTTGATCTCCGTTGGCTTCTCTGTTTCTATTGGAGTGTCTTCTGTTAGTGGCCTGTTCTCTGTGTGGGGGTAGGACGAAGTGAAAGATCTCGCTTTTGCGCCAATTTGCACAGGTGTTGCCCCGCGCTTCCGCGCGCTCCCGCCAAATTGCATCGTGTTTTCTGCGTTTGCCGCTTACGGTAGAAAGTGCGCTAATGGCGAAACAAATCAACTCCACGAGAAACACCAGCACCTCACAACCTACAACTACAAAAGAAAAGGGGTACCCCGTACTAGCAATTCAACTATACAACCTGAGTATCGAAGATGAGTGAAGCTGAGAAGAAGCTCGAAGAGGCACTTAAACTGAGAGACAAACTGGATTCTCTCTTAAGAAGAACGGTACAAACACAACGCAAATGTGAAAAATTAAATCACGATAACAAGTACCTCCAGGAGTACGTCGGTAATCTGATGGACTCGTCTGACTTCCTTGGTCCCAGATCATAGTCTTTGGGTTTGTTTCATCTCATGAATTCATGTCATTTGCCTTCAGTTCTCGTCTCTATTGCTTTTGTGTCACCAAAAAGGCTCAAAGAAGTTTATACCACCAGTTTATAATTAATGTTTTATGATTTTATATACATAGGTTACATATAAATAGATGTCTCGCTCTCCAAGTGTTGTTCCAAGAAGTGCCCCGGGTACGCAGATGACTACCAATGAAAACATTTGTGACGATGTGCCAGCTCTTTTACCAAATAAAGAGTCATCAATTGAGTTCAAAAATGGGCTTTCTCCATTCATGTCGTTGAAATCGCTTGGTGACTCTCCTTTGGTTCAAAGTCTTCGTCCTCTGGATGTCAAGATCAGCATTGTTGATTGGATCAAACAGCAGAATGAAAAAGAATATCAAGAGACTCTGAGAGTTCGTTCCATCAAGCCTCTCTCATCCAGTCAGGTATCCCCATGTGATAATGGCCAGATAGACAATTCAAGTGACATTCAAGAGGATTCATTGGATCTTGAGTTGAACAATCACCCATTGATGACGCTCTCTTGCGATTCATCTCAGGTTTTGAAGAGGTTAGAACAAGAGGAAGAAGACGTTTTGGATCCAAGACACTCTCTGTTGAATCCTTACGAGCCTTTCGTTGAGTCCGAACCATTGATGCTTGGGTCACCATTAGCACCAAACGATACGGTTTTGGACTTTTCCACTGTTGAGCCAATTGTGACAACGAGCTTCCCGTTTGTTAATGAACCTGAGATTGATGATGATGAGTTGAAGCTTCTCATGATCTTGGATTATGAACTCAAGCTTGCTGGTTCAAAAGGCTTTGATTTGGAATATTCGTATGAAGATATAAAAGTGGAAAAAGAAGAAAAAGAACAAAGCTTTCTTAAGAATATTCACGGTTGGTTGTTTGATTCTTCCTGGACAGAGAAACGTTTTATAAATAAGAATCCTTGGTATCGTATATTTCAATTCGTTGATAAAAAGGAAGAGGGTAAATCTTCTTCAATTGATTATAATTCAGTTGAAATGGAGTCAGATGAAATGCAAATCGTCAAGTTTGTTCCATCCTAAAGCAGTCTTCATAAGCTCATTAAAAGGGTCATTATATAGGTCATTAAATCATTAAATTTTTTCTTTATGAAAGTGTACTTTCTCTCTGCAAATAGGGCAAGTCTCGGATTTGACGAGCCACCATTTGAGACACTCATAGTGGAAGCTGTGATTGCAGCAAAGCAGTCTTTCGTCTTCACTGGAAGTGATGGCCTCTAAGCAGAAGCATAGATCATTTCTTGACTGGCTGATATCAGTCAATTTTGGCAATGACTGGTATTTTTCAAACCTCAATAAGTTTTGTTTATAAATAATTAAGTTTCTTGTTTTCGTCAAGAGCAACCTTAAAGACTTGTAAGAAGATGGAATCATGTGAACTGGGAAAGTGAAAAACTGATTGAAAAACCAGGTATAAATGATAAATGAAAACATTCTCAAGAAATTCAAAATGAATTCAACGACAACGTAGGATAGAGAGGTTGGCTTCTGTGACTTGTTCTTGTAATAAAGATAAATAGAAATGAAATAGTTGATCATCGTCAACAGTATCAATGGGAAGAGGTTTATGACTTCATACCCAAAGATTAAACTTAAGAGATTCGCCGGAATGTCACGCTTCACTTTTGAGAAGATCAGTATATCAGTACACAACAGTACGTTGATTCCCATAAACAGCTTTATGGAGTTCTTCTTTTGGAAATTACCGTTATTGATATCGTGGATCTGCGTCGAGACTCTCATGTCACAGAGGTAGTGAAATGATTTAGTGAGAACCAACGACATAAATAGAAACCCATACTTCAACAGAGTCTGGAGTGTTAGCTGGTCTTTATCGATGTTCTTCAGTATCACCAAACCCCATATAAACTCAAAAAGCGTATAGTTGAACTTCTCCCTTATGGAAGATATCTCGCTTTGATCCAGTGCATTGCCGAACAAAATCCATCGAATAAACCTTGGAATCAATAGAAACGAAAGCAACACAAAGTTTAGTAGCCCGAAATTAACAATAAACCGATAATCCCAAATCTGGCAGTAAAGCTTTAAAGGCGAAATTGCTTCCGTATTGGCCAAAACGATAAACTCGAGGTAAATCTTACGGAAGATGGAGATTCCGAGAACAGCACAGACCTTTCTTCTGGTTAGTCCTTTGAGTTGCCCTTATCTATATACAAATACCACTTACTGCGCTGTATAACTTCTTCATATGCTCTCCCCCTGTTTTGTTCTTTTTAAATTAGCTGTGGAGTTGATGGTTCGATTTGCCACATCTTTTTTTCCACTCGTTTATGGATTGCATATGAGCATGCTTATCTGGTGTCCGGGTGTTTCCGCTTCAAGGCGTAATTTTAGTATAAACTGGCATGCTTTAGCACCTTTCTCTAAGGATATAAGCCAGTGTGAGTATCGATACTTATATACTAAGCCGTGGAGCTGGATATTCCACTAATCTAAAACACCCTGCGTATGCGTATTATGTAAGCGATTACGTAAGCACACCTTTGCGCTCTGCGTAGTCACAGTGCACTGCAACTCAATCAAATAAGCTATAGATACTCTTACACAGTAAAAGTACTATAAACGAGCATAAGCAAATTGAAAAGAACACAAACAACTTCCAAAGAAAGACGCTTGGCCGCAAGCGTTGCCAGACTTGCGATTGCCGAATTAGGAAATATTCCTTCCCGGTGTTTACATTTTGTGTGAAAAGTAACGTTACGAGGTGGGCCTGTCACAACAAAAAGCAGAGAACCTACAAAGAAGACGCAGACACCAAAGAAGAAGAAAGAAGAAAGACGAAGACGACGAGGGGTTATGGATTTCCTTACTACAAACTTTCCTGAGGACGCAACGGAAAAGTTCACTGCGCCTTTCCGGCTGCTTGATCTCCCGTTAGAGATTTTATTCAAAGTGCTGGTATTTTTAGATGAGCCTGAGATGAGGTCCCTTGGCCTGACGTGCCACTATATGAGAAGCATTGCTAGCGAGAGGTTCATCATGAGGTCCAAGTTCTTCTACGTACGAGACAAAATTGGCATTCGCCTGACAGAGCTGAGACCTGCACTGAGTGATCTCTATGAGCAGCATATTGTACCGGTACAAAGCGTATCAATGCTGAGCAATCCTTCGCATTTAATGCTGATTAACGACCTACAAAGATCTTTTAGAAGAGACTCGCTCTCTAAAGAGCTGCAAAAGCGTCCAAACATTGCCGAGTTGCAGCAAAAGAACATCATTGTTGATAACACCAAGTCATCGCTTGTGAAGAGTAGGATGAAAGTTATTGAAAGGGAAAATCTATCACAAATGCTACAGCTGTTGATGAAGAGCTATCGGTTCCAGCAGAAGATCGTTGCCAAAGACGTTGATTTACAGCTTGAGTCAAGCAAAAACACAATTTCCCAGAACGAACAGAAGGCTTTAATATCGAAGATCGAAGAGATCGAAAACCGCACTCGCTCTCGTTGTACGAACAGTGATCAATTCGTTGACGTCTCTGATGAGCTTCTGAATATTTATAACAGGTTGTGTTCTAGTTTTAACGGTCCTACTAGAACAAATCAAAGATCTGTATCCGCACCTATAAGCTCAGCCACAGCTTCGAAAACTGTGGATAAGTATGAGCCTCTTGTTTCCAAGAAGACTCGGTCTACAGCTTCCCCTCCACTGACTCCGATTCGCCAGCGCCAAGAATCTACAAGCTCCTCAAGGGTGTCGTCTGCGTCGTCGTGTTTCTCTAACGATTCCCCAGAGAGCCCGATCCAGGGTATTGAAGACAATAGCGTGCGTTCTAGGAAGCAGTACTTCGAGCAATTAAGCTCTTCCGAATCAAAGAGCGTGCTGAGACCGGTTATGAGAAGTGCATCCTACGACTCAAACAGGCCCTGTAAGACGGTTTTAAAGGCCTCTGTTATAAATGACAGCATTATCAGCTACGAAAAGATCTTTTGAAAGGCCCCTGAAGTTAACGAAGCCAGTAATTTTAATGTATTTTATGAACTCTAATGATATGTTTTATTTTGAAGAAAGAGAACTATAGGACACTGCAACGCTATTAAGCTATCGTGGGGTCGCTGCACATCTAAATTGCATGTTGCATGGCGAAGTCCCCATAGAATTTATCTAATAGCTTCGCTTAAATGAAAAAAAAAAAAAAAAAAAGTACGATCCATGAAGAGCTGTGCAGCAGAACCCCTGTCAAAGTACGCCTTGACATCTCGTTCGGATGACGTACCACAGCTGGAGCTTATAGATATACTTAGATTGCGCCGGGCGGAAATACGGAAGTAGGTTCAGCAATAGCAATTGCAGAGGATACCGAAGGATATTTAGAGGATACTTGAGAGATATAAATGCTATATTTTTCACACTTTTAGAGTTTGCCGGTGCTTCTCACGGACATGCGTATATTTCTACGTTTGGAAAGTGCCTATTTAAAGTTCCCTTAGCGGTATCAAATTAGAGTTCGGAAGCGCTTAGAGCTTTGGCTGTCGTAAATCGAGTCCCAGCAAACTGTGTTAAGCGGGGCCACGACGGCTCGCCTAAATCTCATGGAACTCGTGGAATTCTCTTCCTCTCGTTCTATATGATCCCCTCCTTCTTTTCTTCTTCTCTCGAAGGAAGATCATCGTATTTTAGTGGTATGTAATTTACAGCATTGAACTGTCAATTCAGCAAAAAGTAAAATTTTGTTGGGTCCGGCAGCCATCTGTGAAGGCCTTCCAGGTACAAGAGGGCCAAAAGTTCTGTATAGGATGAAGTTATATGTACATACACAGAAGTTATGACAGCCTGTCTTTTTTTTTTCGACCCCTGACCATATAAAAGAATCCCGCAATTATCCCTGGCTGTACGAATCTACTTCAAAAAACCCACTTCGTATTCATCGGTAGGGGAGGGGAGATAAAGTCTGCTTGCCCGGTGGTGACTAGAACCTTCGCCTATCGGCCAATGGCTTATTCTTTAAGCCTCAATATGCACATAGAAATATCAAACCACGCCATATCAATAGAATAAAGCTAGATCATATCAATATTTTTTGGGGGATCTACTACGGCAAAACGTAAACCTCATTCGCTTCCGAACTTTCAAAGTCTTTGTATAGATCATTTGCATAGATAGATCTGGGTTGCTATCGAAACACATCCCTGTATATTTAGCTACAATACTCAATTCTAATTCTATTTTAACTCTGTGAACATATAAAAAGCAGGCCTCACACATTGTTTGATGCAGGGGTGGCTTAAAGATATCTAAAACGGGAAGTTTTAATTCCACATAAAATACGTATACAAAAGAGTTAGTACTTGAGTTACATTGAAGCATGTACGTGCTGTTTGTTATATGTGTATTGATTAAAGCGTTTTAGACATTGATAGAGCTTATATATCTCACAACCGGCCCCCAAATAAAGCTGATCCCTGATGCCACATGAGCCATCGACTATATAACTTACAAGGCGGGGGGAAAATAAAGTAGAGAGGGGAGAAGAGATTTATATCGTGATAAGCTATGAGATTAAATATATAGACGGCCTCTGACTTTATTTATAGTAAGTTTAAACTTTGTTTTAAGCCACCGTAAGTCATCGTGTCAGGGGTAATTAATGATTTAGTGAGAGAAATAAGCTTTTTTAACTTCTAAACGAAAAGAAGAAAAAATAAAAAAATAAAAATGTCTTGTTTTACTTACAGTAGACAACACTTGAAAGAGTGTAAAGGCATACAGATACACACGTAAGTTCAAGTCCTCGAGTCTCTCGCTTTTAAACCTCGGTAGTTATATAAATAAGGTCCACTAAAAGAAAAACAGCCCTTGTTCCTAGTTCTCCAGAGAGTACTAATTTCACTATGAACTAAGACAGCCTATTGAAGACTTGAGGCATACCCTCTCTTTACAACAAAGAGAAAGTGAGGGAAATAGAAGGACAAGGTAGCAGTGGGTTGATGCGGGTAGGCGCTTCCAAAAAGATCTGCGATATGCTCATATGTGCATTAACTAGCATGCAGCTTACCTAGCAAAAAGAAAGAGTGATAGGCCAGCACCAGCTCTGGACAACTAAAATTTGAACAGGGACCACGCTTGAGCATCGTCAACAACTGCGTAAAAAGAGGGATGGGGACTTTATTTTTCTTGGTTGTGGGTGGCTCAGATCTGTTTAAAGTACGCTCGCTGCTCGCTTACGCTGCAGTGCACCTCGTGGCTTTGTGGCCCAAGATGGGTTTCTCCGCAAGAAACGCCCCCCTTCCTCCGATCGACAACCCCTCAATATATATCTGTATATAGTGTATATCTGTATTGTGGTTATCGAGCATTTATTTGGTATTAATCAGATTAGAGTTTCTGTATTAAAAAATCTTGTTCATATAATCTGTTTTTTCACCAAAGTTAATTTACACCGTAGAAAGTTTATACAAGCGGGTGCTTCTCCACAGGTCGCTAAATCTTGTTTTATAATAATCTAAATCGCCTGCGTCAGGCGTCACAAAAACTCGACATAACTGTTTACTCTCTACGGTTTAACACAAGCCCCCCGAGTATATCAACGTCTAAACGTGAATGTGTTCCTAGCACATATCAGCTTATCTATAAAAAGTATTTTATAGAGTGTATAGCTATGAGATTAGAGTTCTGTGGCTCAAATAACATCATAGAGGTGTGGGTAATTTAAGATTGAGGAATGGAAGTTAATCTTAAATATTTAAATTAAGCAATTTATTTTTATCAGTTTTTTGAAAGGTATTATTCCTTCCATGTCTAGATCTCATAAGACTCCTAGTCGACTCGGGGAAAATTCCTTCCCTATGTAGGGGAATACCACTTAACTTCTGCACTTATTTTCTTTTGTTTTTATGACTGGAAATGGTCAATCAGTAATATTCTATCTAATGTAATGAAAAGCATTGGGGATTATGAATATATTCTCATGCGGCACTATTTTCTATATATCAGATCAATCAGGGAAAAAAGAAAGGAAGATCTGAAAGCCTCTATATGTTGGCTCTGTACTGTCTTGTTTTTCTATTTTAATCTGAAACATCAAAGATGCGAGGTGCTATGTGAAGAGATCGCTAGCTTAATGAGATATGAACCAAGATAATAATATTTTATATAAGCCATTGAATAGAGTGGAAGCTGTATAGAAAACAGATGGATAAATATTCATCTATAACCGAAAAAAATCCCTTCTTTTCACAGGTTTTCTATTGTCTTTATATTCTATCTCCTGTGCAAATTGACATTCCCCATTTTATCTCTCGCCCCCTACTTTTAACGCGTCTTGCGTTTATTTATTTTTTAGCTTGCTCATGTGACAATGTCTATGTTTAAATGTAGATCTCCCTGGGCCTGCGGACTGCTGTTGATGTGAGCCTGTTTCTTGCTTCAGGTAAGAATAAGAGGCGAGCGCTGTACATCTCAGGTGTGTATAGTTAAATATTATATAGCTAATTTCAAATAAGAAAAAACCTAATGAAACGTGAAGATTTGGTATAAAAAAACTTGAATGAAACTTAAAAACACCTCTGAGTTTCTTTATTTTCAAAGGTTGTTGAAGTTAGTTCAAAAGATAAACCAAAAAGGGAGAGTGAGAAGTTACCGTACCTGCCAAAAAGTACGGGCGTGAGGTTCGAAACAGCGGTTCCGGCACCTAATTTTTCTCGTTTGAGGCGGGAGGCGTCCCTCACACACATGAACTGTGCATCCGCAAAACCGTTAAAAAACTTCTGACTTCTTTTGAGAAGTGAACAACCTTCATTCGGGTCACCTTGGATTTCTACTAATCTGAGTTAAATAAAACAAAGTCGTTACTATTAAGCATGAAAATAAAAAGCAAATAAAAAAATTAAGGGTCATTAACAACATATTGATGAATGATGGAGCCAACACGCATCATCTTATTCATCTTCTTTAATTCGGTCTTTGTAGGACGTAATGCTTGATAACCAGCACAATAAATCTTAGATTTCTCACAGTTATGGCAATGTGGTTTTCTCTCGTCACATTTAATTCTACGACGACGGCAGGTAAGGCATCCGGTCCTTGTACGACGTTTAACTTCTCTCTTTTGAGGCTCATCGTGTAGTCCCCTAGTTTGTAGTCCACCATCTAATTGCTGTGGTTGTGGTTGTGGCTGCTGATTATGCTGTTGATGTACCTGTTGCTGTGGAACGTGATAATGCAACTGCTGGTAATAAAGTGGTTGGGAATTAGGAGTAAGATACACAATAGAAGTCTCAGAGTGAGATCTTGGCTGTTGTTGTAAATGTGGGTTTGGGGGCATGTGATGAGCAATATTAGGATCAGTATGTAGATAGTGAGGTTGAGATGTAGGTGGAATTGGATATGGCTGTTGGTGTGGGTGGGGGTGTGGATGGGGATGTGGGTGTGGATGTGGGTGTGGGTGATAAGCAGGCTGTGCTTGATATTCAATCATAGAGTTTACCCTGGATGGAGCACTAACAACAGCTGTTGGTGAAGGGCACGCGTGTGTAGCATAACCGTAGTTCTGTTGTGTTCTTGGCTGCGGTTGACTGCCATTTGGGATCGTTTGGGGAGGACTCTGGGTTACACATGGAGCAGGAGCATCACCATCTTCATTTCTTGGTGCCGAACCTAAGTAACTCTGTGAACGGGGCCTTGTCAATGGAGAAGGCGGGCTCGCCGACACGGCAGAGTTTGCACGCGTCCGTGAGGCAGATTCAATGGTTGTGCTAGAACCCGTTGCTGTAGATGGGGCAATCAACTCTGAAATTGGAGGCAAGCATATACTTTGGATTCTTGACCCTGAGTTGGGACTTGCTTCACGGGCACTTGGAACAGAAGTTGTTGAATCCTCTGGAATATGTCTGGCTTTGGAGTCAAATATACTTGAAGTCGAAGAGCTCGTTGACTGGTGACGAGAGCTTTCAACGGAATCTGTGGAGCTAAAGCTTGATCTATAACTATCAAGACTGGAAAACGTAGATTTGCGTGGCTCAGATACGTTCAATGGGGGTAAACTGTTGATACCTGGAAGGGACGGCATTGCTTTCGATATATATGAGTGTTGTTCTTGATGAAGTTGTGAAATGGTAACTTGCATTTATTTCTCTCTTGCCTTATTCAATATGCTGTGGTGTATAGGTAAATAAAGAGAATATATCGTGATCTTGATCGTTGATTACTTATACGTTTCAAAGAACAAAATTAGAAATAGGAGACAGAGTTTATAATCCTTGAAAAATCCAGACTTTCAAGTTGATGACAGCGATTGATCGTGGTTCTTACGCGTCTCTAAACAGAATCCCGGTTTTGTATGTGAGTGAGCTTCTCGATGTTTATTCTGTGTGGGGGTTCGAAGAATGGAAGTACGTGAGACCCAATCTGTGTAGTTTGCTCTTGGCAAGGATAGGATCTTTTATCTGAACGGGGTTGAATCTTTCCAAAAGCGGTAAAGAAAGGGATACCTTGAGCTTGTGTGGCACCAGATTTCTAGGATGTAAATCTCCAACAGAGCCAAATAAATAAGATTGTGTACGTGTGTGTGTGTGTGTTCGTGTGGGGAAGAAAAAGAGAATAAAGGTCTGTGTGATCTTGACAGTTGATAATAGAAGACCCTCAGAAATAGATAAATAAGAAAACAAAACTAATCAAAGAGTTTTGTAGATAATACCTTTTGTAAGCTTTTGTATATCAAAAGCAAAAGATGGGGTGGTAGAAGGTACTTATATCTCAGCACGTATAATGGAAGACGTGTTATGGCCGTAAGACGCACAGTTTTGATGTACGCAGTGTTAGCCATATACAGCCTATAGGGATGTAATCTGTCAATGAATAGGGGGAGACGGTATTTTTATTACAAAAGTGGAAAACGCTAAAGGAAGTGTAAGGTAACACGTAACTCTGGTACTTTTTACTACTGAGTTCTCTGTCTTTTGATAGCTCTTTCCTGTAATGCAAGGTAATGTCATGCCAGGTTATGCATCATCTCTTTGAATAACAAGCGCCTCTTGTGCGTTTAGTACATGGTCATGTAGCAACACGTGCACGCTGATGTTCTTACATGATCTGCCTGAAAGTGATGTGCATTTTAACGCTTGGTTATACATCGTCAAGCGTCATTGATGGGTGTTCATCTTGCACTCGCACACTCAATACATGTCGGCAAGAACATGTCGTCTCCGCCTCACGCCTGTCAGATGGGCTAGACAGAGTACTCCCGCAAAACGGCCATACGCAATAATTGACACACTTCTTCTCTTCATGTGTTTTTTGCCTGAGAATAATTAGTCTAGTAGATTTTCTTGTCATTCATTTATTATACTTTGGTTTTATAGATTTTATTATAAATTAATGATGACCTGTACTGGGATTGTATCGAATCTATAAAACTCGAAAGATCATACATCTCAAAGCCACCGCGTAACGTTTTTCAATCGCATGATATATGGACAATATATTTAATAAGAAAGAATGGTACTGTGTTTCAACTAGAGCTAAGGGAAGTATTTAATAGTCTGACGTATGTATGTATGTCTATTATTTTACACATTACTAGCTCTCGTCTACATATTCTATTTAATGTACAATATAGCATATTAATACATTGGTGTAAACGATCGCGTCTACCTTCTTTCTTTTTCGTTAATGTGATCTATCGATGGGTCTAACGTGCCCCAAATTTAGGAGGCTCATACCGTAGATTGCTTTGTACTACTTATGTATATTTATTCATCACGCCTTTCTTGGTTGATTTAGACCTCGGTTATAAAAAGTACGATTTAAAGTCCCTAATATCGATATTTCAATCTTAACGTTCTATATTTAAACCAAAACGCAATTACAGCTCCATTCTGGGCAATTAATATCAATGTCTCATGTCACCGGAAAAAGAAAGTAAAAAACAACTAATATTATTAAGTAGCATTTTTACACCCTTTCCAAGGTGTGTGTGGTGTACTGATGTTGCGGGCAGGCCTGCCAGATTGAGCACCGCTGCTATAGTTGCCGCTGCCCACTCAGTACTTTTTTACGAAGGTCAAGCGTCCGGACTTGGTAGTGGTCAACTCCTCCGCCCTCAGATAAAAGGGTAAATCTTAGATCTTTGCGGTTTAAGGTTTTGATTATCTAAAGGAAGATTATTTGGATAAAGGAGAGAGATAACGAGTAGAGAATCTTCTGGAATACTTGTGTCCACACCACAGACCTTAGCGAGGATTATGGTTAAGTTTGCATATATGGCTTAGAAAAAGGTTTAGGGTAGTGATTCCTAATTGAGTCCTAAGGGAGAAAAAAAAGTATGATCCAACTATAAGGAAAGATCCCTAGGCCATAACTGGGGTTCAAGCTTTATTATTATTATTATTAATATTAATAAGTGTACCTAGATCTGCCGATATATCGTTGATTATATGCCTGTCTTACATCAACGTGTTGAGGTTGCCAGAAACGGCCAAGCAATTATGTATAGGTAGGTGGTCTGAAATCAAATATTTTCTCTCTTGACAGCAATACGAGTAAAAGGACCCCCTGTTGACAGCTCAACGGGCTTCCAAGGTGGTGCTCCTCAAATTTAAATCTAAAAATTTTGAGAAGTGGAAACTTGGTCCCTTGTTCCTTGTTTTGCTTGAGGTTGAGGTGTTTCGATCGAAAGATTTCTCTGCACTTTTGGTTACGTGTAGTCTCGTAAGATGCATTAGAAATGCCCCTCCGGCATAATTGAGCTTCATTCTTGAAGATATGCCAGAATGGGGCGATATCATACATGAACTAAAAAGATCTTCATAGTATACATTTTGTAACAAAACAGATGGGTAAGACAGCAGATGCATAAAAGAAATAATAATATAGAGATAATTAAATAAAAAAAAACAATACTCGAGAAGTATCATATGTATACAAATAGTCTTAATACTATTTATTTCTCATTTCTTTGTGACGCAAGACTGCTTCAATCTGAGACCACGGTACAGAGAGATGGTCTAGCCTTACCTCTCATACTCTTCTACCGGCATCCGCTTGGTCAATTGAACAATTCAATTACTTTTGGTAATCCTGTAGACCTAACAAGGACTGATGAAGACTTGTAAGGATTATAAGGACTTATAAGGACTTATAAGGGTTTGTAAGGACTTGTAAAGATTGTTATAAAATTGTTATAACGAATGCTAATGGCTTCAAGTGATGCTAAACTGAAAGCTGTAATGTGCACTTAAGCTGCAGTTGTATACTGCCTGCTCCTCGACTTGAACAAGTAAAATGTTGCAGTTTATGGTTATATCTACAGAGCCTCCCTTTGCCCCCGCCAACATTCTCCTTATGAGAGAGGAGTCTAGGTATCTTTGCATAATGGGATTTAAGTGTTATTTGTCTACACTTTGATGACTGTTATAAGAGCATGATATCTTTACGACTAGGCCTCCACTCTCTCACTGAAGACTTAATTGACCAGGGATCTATGGGAATGTGTCAGACACTGAACCTCAGGGTTAAATCTTTTATTCCACCCTTAAAGTGGATGTATTCGAGTTCTGATCAACGGTTAGGGCTTTCTCTACAGGCCAATGGGACGAGAGGGGAAAATCATGGCTGGGCATCGATGAACCCTAACGTTATGATCTACAACTGGTCTTATGGATAAGCAAAAGGCTGAATTAGCAGAGGTTTAGTGTATGCTGTTCCACTTCTCTACCATTTTAAGGTTCTAAGTGTTTAAGGTTTCACAGAAAGTCCATTGTATCTATCAGACATATAAAATAAACGGTTTGTAATACATCCAGTGCATATAATCTGTCAGTGTCAAATATTGCATACACATAATAATTTGGTGGCTGGGTATGTAAATATGTATGTAAATATGCACCCTTCCATCAAATGATTGCAGTGGTCAAGGTTGTACGTAAAGGGTGATCATGTAAGCTGCAACTGTGGAACATTTTCAGATTTGCAGCAAGTTGTGATGGGTTCTAAACAAAGGAATGATAGGCCATTGATCTCCGCTATGCACTCAAATATTCACGGTTCTGCAGACATTCCCTCTTCCGGTGGTAACTTGCTGTAACTTGTGGTTTTCTTTTGTTCCTTTTTTTGTTCTTGTGTTTTTTACTACTTCAAGTCTCAATGAGTCATGCTATCTTTGAAGGCTTTTATTCCATATTTTAAGTTAATCGAAGTGGCATGCTACTCGAAAGATCTGCGTTTTATGCCACTGTGCTATGCATTCTACGTGGAGACCTATGCGCTTTTGAGGTCTCGCCCTCAGCATAGTACAGTATACCCAATAGTTAGCTGAGACGGATTAATAATTATACTTTAAGTAAAAGAAAGACTTGAAGTTGAGAGTTCTGGGCAATATCTCTCTCCTTCTCCCTCTGACTGTTATCAACTATGCCCGAATTGGTCTTATGCAGGGTATAAACACAAAACAAAGATATACGCCTGATAAACTGAAAGTTCAAAAGGGTTCTAACCTGAATGTTACTATGAAAATCTCAACGGTTTTAAAAGAAGCACACATTCTTCCAGTGAACTGCTAATAACATTAAAGTATTTAACTAGGCCAAATCCTCACAGAAGGATGATTATGTAATCAGTAAACACCCAGACACCTTATCAACAGGGAAAAGCGCGATGAAAAGTGATGAAAAGTACAGTGCGTTTACCTTTTCTAATGAAGACTAAAAAAAGCTAATAAAGTCCCTGATAAGCTTTATCCAAGCTCTCATATCTGTTCTATCTTTTATATTTACTGCTCTTTTTGCTGTTGTTTTGTTTTTTTTTGTATAATGACGGGTGTGGAAAATGATCGTATGAAACATCAATGGCCAGATCACATCGAGGTCCCCGTAAATGACTGGATCTTCACAAAGGATCAATTGAAGGACTCGCCGTCTCTGAAAAATGACAGAATGACAAAGGAACTTGAAGGTAGAAAACTTGATAAGCTCATTGGCTTCATATTTACCCTTACAAGTGTCCATCCTGTTGTTTTCCTTGCAGAGATTTATCTACGACGTTATTTCCAAAGGTCACCACTGACTAATGACAAACAAGACTTATACGTTGCAACTGTATGTGTCTTTTTATCCGCAAGAACCCTTGAGTTGCATTTCCCCATGGATAAGCTTATAAAGCGTGCAATCGGCAAACTCCAGCCGGTGCCTGCTCAATCCAAATCAAACAAGGAATTCTATGAATGGAAGGATAATTTCCTCAAATTGGAGATGATTATAATGGAAAAACTCTGTTGTGACTTTATCCTGTTTGAGCCATTCGATGAATTTGAGTTAAACTATGGTGTTCCTCATAAGGGTAACGCATATGAAAACGAACCCGATAATAAAGAAGTACAGAGATTTTGGTCTGCTGTTCGCTACAGAGAGAAAGATGGAGGGCTCTTTGGTGAGTACTGCAGAAGACACACCATTTGGGGTGGTAAGGATGTGTTCATGTTGAACTCTATAAGAGATGTTTCTTTGTCAATTCTCATATATTCCACTGGAAAGCTTAGATTGGTTTTCCCAAAGGATTACTTCAAAGTTAGAGGCATCAAAATATCATATGAGAAGATTAAAAGGATCGTTGACTCACTACTCGGGCTTCCAAGCTCATCACATCCATCTTTCTACTATATTGATAGGGCACTCAGTCTTAACCTGGATATTGTTGGTGAAGACTTTAAACTGCATGAAAATGAACGTGATGAAAAAAATAACACAAACAGAGGAGGGCTCACCATTGGTGAAGTTAACGGTTTGAACTCGGCACATGAGTCTTCTTCAGCACAAGATCAAGACTGCAGTAATATTGCCTTAAATCCCAATACCCCAGACCAGGATATCGTTAGAACTGAATACAGTCAGGGTGGCTTCACTGCAAGATCTACCACTTCTCAAACTCCGGTACATTCACAGCATGGAGAGCAGGCCCGTACTCCTCTGACGCCGTCTACTAGTTCAGCAGTACCGCAGCGTGGTGTATCTCCGATGAAACATTTAGGCCAGCCACTTATCAAGCTGCAAGCACCTTTAATAGCTGGCTCAGCATCTCAGCCATCCACCCCTTCTGATATCTCACATATAAAAGCCGGTCCACCAATCCCTAGAAAGGCCCCAATAATTCCAAAGAAGGAAGTCACACCAAAGCCCGTTCCCTCTCCGTCTCCTACGGTTCAGAAAACACCACAAGTCTCTTCTCCTCTGAAACAAAATAGCCCAGTGACATCGGTGGTACCGAAGGAACCAGCGACTGGAGTAAAACCAGAGGTCGAAGAGCCAAAAGAGCCGGTGCCATCCACCGAAAGTCTAAAAACTAATAATGAAACAGTCAATCCAGACGTTACTGAAGTGGAACAGCAAAAGAATGCAAACACAGGCTCAGACAAATCTACACCTAATAATGTCATCGAGGAGACTGTCCCTCAGATTGAAGACGATGATAAGCCTACAGTGGTCCCAGAAAACGCTCAACCCTCAAGGGTCAGTCGTCCTAGAAGAAAATCTTCCATGGTGCAAGAACTAGAAGAAGAGCGAAAGCAAACTCCACCAAAGAGAAGAAGGGTAAACCCTGCTCCTGAGTCTACAAAAGTGGAAAAGAACAAAATCATTGGTGTGGATCAGCCTCCATTGACTGAAGTCGAGCTCAAAGCCGCTGTTAGCTTATTTGATTCCATTGAACTGACAAAGGCAGAAAGAAGGGAATTTGGCTGTCTTTGATTTCGAGCTGTGATTGTCTGTCTATGTAAAATATACGGAATTGCTCTCCTTCTTGTTATTTGTATCGGACTGTCAACGCCGTTTTTGTGTCATTTTAAGTTCATGCCAGGAACCGAAAAAAGCGCATGGAGATCTCCGATTATAAAGCTTTGTCTTCTGCATCTTGTGATCTTCAGTGGAAAAGATTAACATTTTACTATCCAATTATGTCAAAGCCGATAACATTCAGTCAGTGGACCAACAATTCTCTTCAATCTCCAGAGGAACTCCGTCGTCGCAAGTATATCAAGAGAGGTATTGATTTCACTCTTTTGATATGTGGTCAGGAAGGTACCGGTAAGGCTGCGTTTATCAACACTCTATGTAATCAGAGAGTTTTGGATAACGATTCTGCTGCTGTGAGACCCGAGAACGCTGAGACAAATCCAGGCATTGATATGGTGAAGCTCCATGTGAACATTGAAGAGGAAGAGTCCACCCCTATATCACTTGATATTGTTATGTTCCCTGGCTTTGGAGACAATGTTGATAACAGTCTGTGTACTAGATGTATTGTTCAATACCTTGAGAATGAATTTGATAATCTGTTATTTGAAGAACGCTGTATCAATCGTAACCCAAGCTACAGAGATGGCAGGCCACATGCTGCGTTATACTTCATTAGACCAACGATGAGAGGTCTCCGTGAGTTGGATATTAAGGCTTTAAAGGAACTCTCTACACGTGTGAATGTTATTCCAGTTCTTGCCAAGGCTGACTCGTTGACTCAAGATGAATTGAAGTTGAATAAGAGATTGACAATGGGTGATATCAAGGCCAACAGAATCCCAATCTACGATTTCCGTTCATTTGCTGCCTATGAAAATGATGATGTTGCTCAGCATGAGACACTGTGGTTAGCAAGTAACTTACCATTTGCTGTTTCAGGAAGTTATGATAGTGAAAATATTGATGGTGTCCCTTGTCGCCTGAGAGTTTACCCTTGGGGAACTTTGATGATTGAAGATCCAGATAATACTGACTTTACTATGTTGAGAAACGCTTTATTTGGTTCCCATTTGGATGAATTGAAACAGAATACTCATGGAGTCCTCTATGAACGTTATAGAAGAAAAAAATTGGCAGATGAAATGGCTAAAAAGACTGATAATGCTCAGCCTCCTTCACCTGGAAGACCTCCCTCTTTGGCTCATAACAATACTGCTGACTTTGAGGTTGAAGAAACCCAGTCAAGTGCTCATGATCCATTTGATAATATTCCAGTTAATTTTACTAGTGCAGATGAGCTCTCTCTTGAAGATATTGAAAAGAAGAAGAAACAGGTTGAAGCATATTTGAGAGATCTTGACAACAGAGAGAATCTTATTCGCATGGCTCCTAACAAGTAAAGGTATTTCTGAGAATATCTGTCTCTACAAAATCTATCTTTATAACTGAATAAACGAATATTTATTTTCATATTCTTATGTGGTTAGGGGTTTATAGTAGACTTCAAGAATTGTTCAATCTCCATCGGTAAATGACCATTCTGGTCAATGAATGACTCTGTCCAGAGTAAAATAAATTCATCTGATTTCTCGAGAATCTCCAAATCATGGTTTAACCATTTGGAAGATTGTAACATAGAGACTTCATCGTTTTGTAAGCGACAAAGGTAATGATGAGGGATAACATTGAAGCCCATATCAACAGATGATAAAAACTCCTGTTGTTCTTTCTTTGTCAAAATCCATTTTAACAATTCTATTTGGCTGATAATCCACCTAGATGAATTATTCAATTGTTGTATATCATGGGGGAGACACCAGAGATCTGACAGAACTTGAGAAAGGGTACAATTTATCTTGAAGTAATCTTCAAGGAATTTGAAAAACCAAATCACTTTGATATGGAATCCACCATGAAGAAGACAGCATACCATGATTGTTTCATAGATTTTCCCAATGGAGTAATCATCTCTGTATTTGAGGGTTGAGACAATGATTAACTTCCTAATAGCTTCTTCTAATGAATCAGCTGAAAGTTCCAACTGTGACTTACTAATGGTCGTCCCGTGGAAGATCGATCTCTCAAAGTAAAGTAAGGCCAATGTAAGGAAATAGCATCCCAATTTCCCTGACTTTTGTTCTTCCTTTGAGCTCATTCCCTCACTCCAAATCAAAATCTCCGATATAAGTTGTTCACAATACTTGGTGTTCTTCAAAGAACTCCCATGAGGGATCTTAACAAATGATTGTGCTGCAAGAAGTGCAATTGATCTTGAAGTTGAATCATCAAATGGCTCTTGTTTCTTCTTTGAAAGAATTCTCTCTATACAGTGGTTGAACATGGTAAATGCTGGGGAGTATTGACGATTCATGAAATGGCAGTAACCTTGAACGGTCTCCAATGTAACAATCTCTTTGAATTCTTCAGACGAAATACTCCTTGTATTTCCACTCCTTTTATGCCAAATTTTGGCATAGTTTTTCAGGATAGGACCAATGTTTGTAAAAGGATCCGGGGTAGACTCTGGTATGATGCTAATGATAAGTTCAAAGATTCTCTCCAATTGACTAAGAGTCTCGATGGTATTATTTGCCTTTTGCAGATTTATCACTGCCAAAGAGATATCAACTGCTCTCGCATGGTGGTATAATATGCTGGTCTTCAAACAAAATGATTCATCAAAGGACGGGTCTACCTTTGGAGTTGTTTGAATGGTATTGTTCTTGGATTCTTCATATAATGAATTAACGATCTCATCGTTATCAATTCTCTTCATCTCTTCCAAGACACGATGGGCATAAACTTCGAGACCACTGTTAACAAATCCAAAATAAAGCATAATAAGTGATTCAACCTTAGCATGTGTTTCAACTGCAAATTCAACGGAGATACTAATCTCTCGAAGTCCATCTGCTTGGTATCCTCTATGAACGAGACAAAGACCCAAGAAAGCACGAACCGAGGATTTGATATCCCATCTCAAAGAACAACTTCCCAATGTGAGCAGTCTTTCAGCTTCCAAGTAGTTACCTCCACGTAAATGTCAGTAATCTTGCCAATAGAAGAAAAGTTAAAAATGAAATGGGAGGTATGAAAAGTTACCATTCAAGAAGTGTGTTACAGCAGACTCCCCAACAACTGGAAGAAGTTTTCTAACAGCAGCTTGTTCCATTGGTATATATATGTGAGCGAGTACTCCTTTTACCTTGCCATTACTCAACAATGGCCTAAAATCTCTTTAGTTGATAACGCAGAAAGAATGGTCTTTGTGTATTCATTGGTGCCCCTACCATAATTGAAACACCCAGACATCTCAGTTTCTGCTATGCGATTAGAACGCGGGTTTACGCGTGTGTTGATCTTGCTGTGTTGATGATGAGGAGCTTCTTCTGAGAGTTCAGTGGCAAATTAAATTTTCTTGTTTATAGAAAGCAGTGTGTCTTTCTTTTCATCTTTATGCCTGAGTCCCCGAGTGCCAGTGCTCCTTTTTTGGATGACGTGCGTTCATACATATCCCCTCGCTCCAGTTCCTTGGTTACTAACTTTTCATATTATATAGACGCAAATAATAGGAACAATCAGTATTGATGCTTCTCAGAGTCGAGCGCAAAGGGTAAAACTCCTCGGGGTCAATGAGTCTAATAAGATTGTGGATTCATCGTGCGACTTCCCAGACTCTCTTGATACACAGCGACTTCTCGATGGTGAGCCCGATACTGTGGTCATCCCAGATGCTCCAAAGATTGATTCTTCTTCAAGTGATAAATCCAGGTTAGGTGACAAGGGCAAATCGCAAGATTTATCCCAAATTTCGTTTAGAAATCTAAAGTTGCCAGATGCTGAGAGTCCATGGCTAAACCGTGTGAAGGACCCTTTCGAGGATACACCGATGAACAATAAGATCAACGTTTTAGGTGAGACTCCATTGAACTCGAAAGTGAGGAACCCGTTTGAAGACACACCTATGATCAAAACAGACAGATCCCGTATTACAAATTTGGATACACCACTTGGAAACTCTGCGCACAAAATTTTCAACAAACTAAGGCGAGATCAAGAAGATCAACCAGAGCTACAGGTTGATACACAACTTGTACCCAGTTTGGCATTTGATACCCAAATCGGCAATAGCCCGAGTGAGAATCTCACTGGTGCGTTAGAGATTGATATAACCAGGTTAGATGAAGACAAAACCCGTATGAGCTCCAATGAAAACGATGGAGATGACACTATTGCTGATCCTCCGAGCGATGGGGCACACGACAATACTTTTGATATTAGTAATGTTTTGAGCCAGGATAACTCGTCTCAAGCTGCTCTCCAGATACCCGGTACTGCACCAGACGAAACAAAGTTTGAAGACGATACAGATCGCTCGGTTTTGGAGGGCGAGGCTGCTTCTTCGCCTGTTGTCTCCGAAGATGAAAACGATGATGATGACCAGAATACAAACAATGATTCCTCGGATATTCACAGAGATTTTGAGTTCATTGCAGAGGACAGTATCCAAATCAAGCATAATAGAGATGTGTCCGGTATCCCTAGGCACTCTAGCCCCCATGACAGCCATTCCCGTTTCGGTCTCCCAAAATCTATTTCCACTATGGACTCCCCATTGGCAAACACTTATCATTTCCATAATAACTTAAACAGTGTACATTCAGATACTTTTCTCCGTGATTCTAAATCACAGCTTCTTGTCTCTGAGACCCCATCGCGTCCAACGCACTCGAGATCAGATATCTTACCACTTGGAAGTGCAAATAGAGTCAATTCCTCCCCTACTTTTTTTGTTTCGAGCTCTAATAAGAGTCACAGTGATACACCTGAGGATTCTAAACCTAATGGCGAGTCTGAAAGAGAACTAAATGAGCCACTCACAATGCCAACGGCTCCAAAAGATTCCAAACACAGAGAGTCTCGATTTGAGCTTGCGGCGAATATGACCCAAGATCTATCAGATATTGACGATGAAAGTAAAGTTGATGCTACTATGGATGAGGAAAATGCTAGTCGGATTGGCGTTCATGATGACGACGATGCTTCTAGAATATTTAGACCAAGAAGAACGAAGAGAGCCATGCTAGCGGCGTCATCTCCGGACGTCTCGAGGATCAAAAGAAGTAACAATCAGAAAGATGGACGTCAGGAGGGAAATGATACCGATGATGTGATGACAGATGCACATGATCCAACTGTGGCTAACATTGACCTGTTATCTAGCCTTTCAAGTATAGAAATCTCACAGAAGTATATCCCACAAGAACCACTGGTGGAGGAAACCAGTGTTTTGACAACAGAGGATATTGTTTCAATGAAAAGTGTTTGGCACCTTTATGAGACTTTTTTCTATCCAGGTATAGCTGTTGGTGCAATTGATGGTATCCCTCTAATCAGGTTCAACGATAGGACGCAACAGGCTACTGGTCTATTCCCCCTTGATATTCGTATTGGAGATATCATAACTCACGATGATTCTGAATACACTGTCGTTGGCCTTGAATCTTCTAGCAATCTCAATTCCGATGATGTTATAAGGTGTATGAGAGGCTATGACACTGTTGTTTGTCGTAAGATTAAAAAAGCTTCAAGAAAGAAAGACAAGACTAATGACATTGATTATCGTTTCTTACTCGCCAATATTAAGATGGCTGAAAAGTGTTGGCTACTCGTTGATAGAGTTGGTTCTACACCAGCCGGACGTACACTAGGAAAGTCTACTATGGCATTTGAAGAATCTCTGGCGAATCTTTTGTCTACCATACCGGTCCATGACCCTACAAAGATATTCAATGGTTGCCTTTTTACGTTAACAGGTTTGGACGAAAAGGCTAAAAATGAAATTGAAGACTTAATTAAAACTAATGGAGGCGTTGTTGCAGATGATGGATTTGAATCATATTTTGATATAGATTCAAATATGAATTTCTTAAGGCAAAAGGATCGATCTTTGACCAATTTCAAGTTTGCGGCACTTATATCTGCAAAGCCAAACAGATTCCCAAAATATTTCGAAGCATTAGCATTGGGATGGCCCGTCTTATCCTATGAATACATTTATCACTGCCATGAAGAAGGTGTTTTATTGGGAAATTTGTCTACATATTTACTACCTAGTGGTGCTTCCAAAACACTCCATGGTACAATGAAATCTTCAGACATTGGAGCGTTCATTAAGAATTGGAAAGAAGATCTTAATCTCTCATTGCAACTCTCCAATAACAGAATTCTTTCAAATATATCTGTTGTCATTGTCGATTCAGATCCACCTATTGCACCGTTCTTATTCCATGCATTAGGTGCACAGACTTGTCAGATAAAGATCACCAATAATTCTAAATTCATCAGCGATTGTAAATCGCTGTTGAAGGGTCATGATGGTCCTGTATATGTCTATGGAAGAAGTAAGACCAACCTGTATAAGTCCCTGAAATCACTGGACTCTGGTAACTCCAAGAAGCCATCAAAAAAACACTCAACTCAGGAGTTGGAGTTGATTGACTGGGAATGGCTTGCTGAGTGTATTATAAGTGGGCATGCCTGGAGATCGACAGACATCATTAAAGTTTTGAAGCCTAATAACTAGAATAAAACTAAAAATAAAAATAAATGTATTACGAATCATGATTTACACTGGTATCCCATCTCTAGAGTCTATACAATCAGGTAAATGGCGACTAAAGGTACATAGAAAGAGAGAAATGCGAGGTGCGTCTCGCTTAGTGTGGCACTTTGTCAAATGACAGACGCGTTGCCGAGGTGATATTGTTCGCGAAAAACCCGTTCCAGAAAAAAAGCGCGACCCATCGGCGAAATCAAAACATCGACAAAAACAAAAAAAATACACACAAAAACACAAAAAACTACACGAAACACGTACAAACCAGCATAAAGGCATACAAATACTCGGTGTATTTTTAACCAGCAAATACTAAAACGCACTTGAAAAAAGAAGTTCTTGGCTTTCCCCTTATATCTTTTTGAAGTTCACACTATAAAATTCTGTTTTGGTACGCAATTTCATACCGCATTTTTTTTTGTCCTTTGATCCCACCAATACCACACAATGTCGGACTTGCCAGAACATCATGAGAGTTTGAGACAGTACCATTCTGCTCTCAGGCAGTTTCTCTCTGTATCACCAGCTCCGGTGAAGTCCAATCCAGCAAGAGCTGCCAAGGCCAGAGAGAAACTCTTGAAGCTCTCATCATCACAGTTCTTCGAGCTAAGCACAGACGTTTATGATGAGCTACAAAGACGTATAAGTGAGTCTCAAGAGGAGCCAGACTTCCTACTTCCGATGGAGAACTTTCACCCAAAGAGAAACGAAGCTCGAGAGAAGTTGGGCTCTCTACAGCAGACGAGATTTCGAGATTTGGTCAGTGACATCTTTTATGAGATCGAGAGAAGAAATGCTCTGATCTCCAAAGAAGAAGTGCATTTATATGAGAACCCTAACGATAGGTTCTCGTCAAACACCGTCCAGACAGCTTCCAGCAAGGGAAATAAGCCACAAGATAGAGTGTCTCTGGACTCTAAGAACTCTAGCAATGACGGGAAGAAGCAAGGAGTGGTTACATTACAACCGACAACAGTGGTTGCCACAAAAGCTGAAATGGTCTGGAGCAGTGATGAAGAGGAGGAAGAGTCAAATGGTCCGTCTAAAGCGAAGGGATCCATTGAGGAGATAGCAACTACAAACCACCAATCACCTAAGGCTGTGGCCAGGGCTGTGACCTCCCAAAGCACGTACGCATCATCCAACAGAACATCCAAGAGCTCAACGACGAGCCCAAGTGCGTACCGTAATGTTCCAAGTGTATTGTCACATGAAAGCCCAAAACTCATCTCCTCTCAGAGAAAAAGCAATGCCTCCCAGCTCAGCGATCTTTCCTCTAAAGACACTGTGGGTGAGATGAACGGTTTCACATCAAATGAGCCACGTATGCAGAGGGGCTTGTCCATCAACAAGAATAGAAATAAGGACAGAGAGATTGAGCTTCTCATCCAAGAGGGCACCAAAATGGACAATAAGATCACCGATCTCGAACAACAGAACAACTTGCTCCACACAAAAGCTGAAAAATATGAACACGAGGTGTTTGCCCTCCAAACGCTTAAGGACAACTTAACCTCCAAGATTACCAAGCTTGAATCAGAGCTCGGTGAAAGTCAAACTCGAGTCTCAAGCCTTCAATTAGAACTCAACAGCAAGGACTCAAAGATTGATAACCTGCAGTCTGAATTTGATGATTTGAAGCTCACCAAATCGGCCACCCCTGTAAACACTGAGAATACCAGAGAAATAAATGGCACTTCATCTCTCCAGCTTGAGGATTCTGTTTGGAAAACCAAATACATGGAGTTGAAGAACAGCACCCCATCTCCATCGGTGTCATCTAAATCGATCCTGCCAACTGCATCTCTTGACATGTTCACTTCTCCAGTCGGTATTATCCCAAAGAGTCTCATCGTGAAACTTCGTGATGAGATTGAGGCTTATCTTACATCTCTTTCTGAAATGACTGATTCACAGGGTAGTTCAAATGGATTGTTTGAGCATATGGCTCGTATCACTGACACTGCCAACAAGATTGCCTGCTGTGCTCCTCAATCGGAGAAGGCTGAGATGATCCGTGCTGCTCTTTCACACGCCATCACCTCTACAAGATATTTCTCCATCTATTCTCAGCTTTTGCCAAAGCTGATTGTTGAGTCCGCTGTGAGCCAAGTTGCATTCAGTGTTTTCGAGTTCATGCAAGATGTTAAGCTAATCAGTGATGACTCCTCTTTCAAGGCTTCCACTCCAATTACCACAAATGGATCTGTCGGTACTCGTGACACTAACGATGCAGAGGTATCGCCTGTAAGACCCTTGAGAATGGCTAAGAAGAGCGATAGATCGAATAACACGACTCCAAGATCTGTGAGTACCACAGCAACTCCAAAGCCACTCAATCTCACAATCAACTCTCAGCTTGCTAACAGTGGTGTCAAAAGCTCTGAAAGAGATCTTCACACCAAAGATTCTCCTTTAGCATCTAAGACTAAAAATGATACCATCGAGCCAAAAGTGATATCCAAAGTCTCGCCAGTCGTTGCTAAATACGCAAATGATCTATCAAACTCTCAAACAAAGAGCCCACCACCATCTAATGGTCTGAGAAAGTCGTCATCAAGTAATATTCTTTCTAAAGTGAAGCAGTTTGAGCAGCAAGCTGAGACTACACCAACAACTTCCCCGATCACCTCAAAGAAGCCAATTATTAGTCCATTATCTGAGAATTCTATTGGTATGTTTGGTAAGAAAAAGGTAAGTGAGTCTTATTCAGTGAATAATCGTACTTTTATGGATACTATCCCTGCCTCTAGTGACACCAAGAGCAACGAGGCAGTTCCTGTTAAGAATGATGTATCCCCTCAGAGTATTGATAGTTCTTCTGGTGCTTCTAACTCTCAGATAAGTTCCACTAACAATCATGGAGTGTTGAGTGAGTCTCCAATTTCACTCTCATCTGCTGAGTCTCCTGTGTCTCAAATTAAGGAGCCTATTGACTTAGACGTGTCACCTGTTAAATCCCTTTTGAAAGAGACTCCAAAGGCTTCTGAATTGAAATCAAATGTTATTGATGATTCTGAAAAGATTGAAGTAAGAGAACCAGTTGCTGAGGCTTTAAAGCCAAAGACAGCTGATATCCCAATTCCAACTACAACTACATACAAGAATGATTTCAATGGTGTTGAAGAAAGTAATAATAATGAAGATAATGATGACGATGATGACGATGATTATGAAGAAGATAACTCCAAATTTATTGATGAGGATAACTTTGATGTGGAGGAATTTGATATTGAAGATCCTGATAATACATTATCTGAGTTATTATTATACTTGGAACATCAAACCGTTAAAGTTATTTCTACTATCCAAGCATTATTAACCTCTATCAAGACTGCAGATTCTACAAAGGGTGAACTAAGATCAGGTTCAAAAGACATCAGCGATGTTGTTTCCCAGATGGTTGATGCTACAAGTAACTCTATGAACCAAAGTCGTAATGCTCAGTTGAAAGAGCACGGAAGATGGGTTGTCGAGAGTTTAGCGGACTCAAAGAGAAGAATGAACATTTTATGTCTCAAAAATGCTGATAACAGTAATGACGATGATGATGAATATGCTGATAAGCAGTTCAAGCAAAGATTGGCAGGAATTGCCTTTGATGTTGCTAAGTGCACAAAGGAGTTGGTTAAGAGTGTTGAAGAAGCCAACTTAAAGGACGAAATTGCACATCTGAACGCAAGACTCCGTTAGTAAAAGAAGAAAGAAGTATTCAGTGATATCATTGGTAATTAATGGTGTTTGGGTGTGCGCGCTCGTTTAAACAATGTCATTTTTACCCCGCACTTGTTCATGCTCGAGCGTTGTGGAGTTGTTTTTGATGATCAAATTCTCCCCATTGGTCCATTCTTCTTTTCATTTTATATAAAGGCTTTATTATTTAAATTTAATCAGTTTTATCTTCTGTATTTCTCTTTGTTCTATTTATTTTTATATTTAAAAGGGTTTTACCATGAACACCGACTTCCCACTTCCCGGTTTCGGACGCTTCAGCAGCTCCGATTATTCCAACGTTCGGACTTCCAAGGACACAATGAGGTTCAATGTGAGCGATCCTCTGAAGACGATGAGTAACAATATGAACTCGAAGGTTAACAAGAATCTCGGAAGGGTGCCTGAGAACTTAGGGGCCAATGGTACGACTCCCAGTGGCAAGCCTCGACTGTTTGTGTGCGGTGTTTGCACAAGGGCATTTGCGAGACACGAACACTTGAAAAGACATGAAAGATCCCACACAAAGGAGAAGCCATTTGGGTGTGGAGTTTGCCAGAGAAGATTCTCAAGACGTGACCTATTGCTAAGACACGCGACTAAGCTACACGAGGGGTGTAATGACGCTATAAAGAGACTGAGAAGAAGATCATCAAAAGTTAAGAAAGACGAAGAAGACGATGACGATGATGAAGACGACGAAGAGAAGGGAAGAGCTGGTAAAAAGTTCAAACAGGGAGAGCACTTTAACGAATTTTTCAACGATGGCAAAAACCGTCGTATTTCATTTTCTGCAGTGTCAGGCTCGAATTATGCAAGTGTACCTGAGTCTCAGCAGAGCCTACCACACGCTGGGTCCGTTGGGTTTGCAAGTCCGCAGCTAACGCCAATTGGCACTAATAACCATAATAACTCTATGCAGGGGTGGATTTCTGATATTAACTCGCTGCCTGGCTTGGACTTCCTAAGTAATTTTTCGCTTAAGAACTCAATGATCAATCAAAACGATGCTCATATAAACCACGTTTTGGGCATCGGCTCTTCTAACGATGATCTATCTCTGAGGTCTGACTCTAAGATGTCCAACAGATCTAAGAATGGTAAAAAGATGAGAGACGATATCTATGGTTACTCGTTCTATGACGATAATTTTATGATGGGTAACGAGAATGAAGAAATTCAGAATATGAAACTGTCATTTCCAAAGCTGCCATCAAACTATCTTAATGATACAACAACCACTACAAATTCGTCGCCAACTTCAAATTCAGTCAACAAAAACTTGAATGAGTATGAATTGTTGTCTGACTTAGAAGTTCCAAACCACGAAGAACAGATTTTGTCTGCTGGATATTCATTCTATGAAAGCAACGACTTTGCATCGACCTCGAAGATTCCTTCGAGACTGACATTTCTCGAAGAAACAAAAGCTTCTAGTCACATGTCAACGATCTCGCTATTCACTCCAGCCCTGATTGACAAAATTGCTATAGTCTTATCAAAGTATCCCTATGTTGGTTTGCCTCCACCAGATTTACCATCATTAGAATACTTAAACTTCTTTGTTGAGAGCTTTAAAGGCTCGTTTCTGGATCACCATCCTTTTATTCACAAGAACTTTCTCAATGAGAAATCCATGTTTGAGTACACGATAAACAGCGACTCCCCGGATGACTACGCTCCAACGGTGTGCTTGCCTCTGCTTGTTGCTACGATCGGTGCTTTATACTCGAAGAACAAGAAGCAGTCTGCCGACTTATATGAATGCTCAAGACGCTGCATCCATGTCTACTTGGATTCAAGAAAGAAAACGGATGAGTCTGAGAAATCAACGACTCATAACAGCCCACTTTGGCTGGTACAGTCTTTGGTGCTAAGCGTGATGTATGGGCTGTTTGCAGAGTACGATGACTCTGATCTGAACGTTATACTAAGACAGGTCAATGCGCTTTGTACGCTGATTAGGGTGTCCAAGTTCAATTTGATTAAATTTAGCCATGAGAGCATTGAGATAAATGAAGAGTATTTCAGAGATTACATTCTTTACCAGTCAAAAGTTCGTACGGTTTTCATGATATTCAACATTTCAAGTACTTTAACGTGCTTTTATAATCTGAATCCATTTTTGAAGTATCAAGAAATCAAGTGTGATCTACCAGATTTAGAAAGCTATTGGGATTGTCACTCAGTTGAGGAATTCAAGCAAAATTGTATTAATACCTCACTAAACTATAACTTAAACTTGGAGAAAATCATAAACGACATGCTTTTAAATAACCAAATTGGCTATAAAGTGTCTGAATTCGGCTCAACTGTTGTCATGAATACCGTTTTACAATACTTTTTTTTCAATAAGAAGAGTGTTCTAACAAACTATTCAGTTGGTATATCACCATACCATCTAAATTCTTCCAATTTGGTTAAAAACTATACATGGGAAGAGATGTTAACTGACCAGCATAAAGGCATTAATATGGAGTCTATGATATTGAGAAACATCACAGTTATAAGGTCTTTAATGATTGATTTGTCAAAAGTTAAAGAAGCAATGTGGGGGAGACGCTGGAATGAAGTTTGCTCTGAGTTTATGATTATAAATCCCAAGAATGACGATTTGATTGATGCTTGTGATTACTCATTAAGAACTTTAAGTATGATGTTTATTAATGATGTTAACTCAAGTAACTTCTCCAAATGCCAATCACTAAGTTGTCAGGCTTTGTTTTTCAATTTCTTCTACATTGCAAAGTACTTGTATCGATTTGAAAGAAAAATCTCAAAGCAAATTGTTACGAATCACGGAATAATTAAACCAGAAGATACTAAACTAATTACCAAAAACTTTGGAATCTATTTGAAAATTGCAAAATTTTTAGCAGATCTAGAACAGCTTTTAACAAAAAATTTCCAGTATGATGACCCACAAAGTTTATTAAAAGTTTCCGAATTTGATCCGTCAAAGATAACTTTTAATATTGGACCAAAGTTGTTGGATGGTGATTCACCAAGAGATATCAAAATGGAAAATATTGTTAAAATTGTTGGGCTTGGCTTATCTTCAAATATTCTAAAAATTGGTGAGTTTATATTTGATTATATCTATAGAGAAGAAATGGCTTTTAATATCTTTAAGTCTTTAAGTGAAGGTATGAAAGAACTAAGACTGTTCTTGGAAAATGATATGAAATCATGAATAAATTATTAAGCTTACATGACAGTGTAGTAAAAGTCTCAGTTTAATTTCTGTGTATTAAATGTTTCTGTATATGTAAGGGGGTTTTTCATGTAAGGGGTTAAGGGGTTACCCTGCTTTGTTTACCTTCTCGCAGCAGTATAAGCAATTTTTATAAATTAAGAAAACACTTAAGTCTTAACGATTTTTAAATGAAATAAAGGTTCATTATATCACTTAAAGTGTAATTATTTGAATTGGATATAGAAATTTAATAAAAAATTTGATTTTAAAAGAATTTATTTTTCCAAAATTGTACATCCTAATTTCTTAAGCAGTTACTACCCTTTTCCAATAAAAATGTATAAATATTTTAATAAGTTATATGAAAATTTGAGATGATTAACTACAACTCACCTAAATGGACAGATCTAAGCTTGGATTGGAAAGTGTCCTTATCCAAATAGCAGCCTTGCAGCCATCTTTCACCTGAATTTGGATCAAATTCATCTCTTGCATGAAGAACTCTTCTATTATCAAATATAACACAAGTTCCTTCTTCAGTTTTAAATTTAATATGGTTCTCTGGAGTATTAATGAAATCTTCGAAAATCTTGAAACCTCTAAGGAAATCTTCAAAATGATGTCTATCACCCGCATCTTTTAAACTACTTGAAGACTGAGGACCATTAACACCAAAATCAAATGGAGCTTGGAAAGGTGGTGAATAATTAACTTCTTTGAATTGATCACTAGCAAATTGATCATTTTCATGATTTTCAACTATGAGATAACGCTGCTGGAAATAGTGATGACCATTTTGATTATAATGGTAATTTATTGGAACTGTTAACAAAGCCTGGTAAGCCTGAGAGTCAACTTGTTTAACATATCTGGCAGCTGCGAAACCATCAGCAAAGACCGAATCACCACCAATTGCTTTATTTTTGATAAAATGCAACAATTGTAGACCTGGTGGAGACTCATAGTACAATAAATCTTGGTGTAATGGTAGAAACTTTGATGTATAGGCAATGTTTGAAGAGTTTGGAATTGATCTAACATCGAATGTTTCATCGTAGAAAGTTGGTCTTATATAACCAATTCTCTCACCAATTGTCTTGACTTTATCAGAAGCTGGGACATTTTTAACGAATGATAAACCAAATGAGTTAATCTCTTTTAAAACTTTTGATAAAACTTGATTATCGTTTAAATAGTCATTAAACTCATAATGAACAAATTTTGGGAATTTTGTTTCCTTGTCAATGGAGCCATCCCAAATGATAACATCATCATCAAAATGCCTACCCTTAATTCTTGTTGAGTTTGTGGAATGCTTTTCAAAGAATGTTTTCGAAAAGTTACATGAATCACCGTCACTAAATTTGATTAAGATATTTTCATTATCAAGAATATCAATGCTTGTAGGCTTAACATCTAAAATTTCACTTGTAGTGAACAGTTTTTGGCCAGAGGATTTATCAATTGAACTGTCTGAATCAGAGCTATCTCTTAGGAAATTGTTATTGAACGAATAAGTTTTATCTGGAAATTTAATGGTGGTGAAGTTTTCGTCACAAGAAACGGCAATGGAGTGTTTCTTTAAGTGAAATTGTCTCACAAAGCAAAGCGTTTGTCTTTGTATTCTGTGTCTGAACATCTTTGTGTAATATGTCTTTGTGGCTTTGTGTAATATGTCTTTTTGGAAGATATGGCTTTGTGTAACACGTTTTTATGGAATTTGAATTTATGTTTTTTAACCGCGGATTTGTGGGGGTTACCCCACAAACAAACGTCAACAAACATCAACAAAGAAAGAAAGGCAAAAAGCACAAAAAATGTACAGAAATATCACGGCGGCTAGCCACTGGGAGACCCGGGAGGTCTTCTTCACCAGCTTTGGGAGAAGTCCGTTGGAGCGTATATCAAACCTCAAGCACTTAATAACGAATGGGCTACTCAGTGAACAGCGCGTAACTTTGATGTTTAAGAAGTAATAACTTTTGTATAGAAATCTAAGCTGTGAAGCTACTAACAGTTGACAGGAGACGGTCATTTCCCTCTGGATCTTCAAAAGAAGCTGAGTCGTTTGCTTGTATTGTCAAATTGTTGGTGTTGATTGAAGACAACTTGATTAGGGACTGTATATCGACCAAGAGGGATCTTTATTATAAGGATGTTGAGCTATTTAATAGCCAAACCACGGTTAACTCGCTTATAAAGCTATTGAGTAAAACGATGGACTTGAAAGATGACGAGCTAAACGCCATTGCATGCCAAAAGGGCTTATTCTTTGGTAATCTAAAAGTTATATATAGCGATGAAACTGAGAAAGATTTATCAAGTGAAAAGGGCTCCCTAATTCCAAGATTGAACTCAATTAAGAAATTGATATTAACCGATATAAATTACATACTAATTATTGAAAAAGAATCGGTCTTTAATAGCTTATTGAAAAACGTTAAAGACTATAGGAATTTCTTAGTTATAACGGGCAAGGGTTACCCGGATTTGTTGACGAAGAACTTCATTAAGAAGTTATTAAGTGATAACTCAAATATCTTAATAATTGGAATTTGTGATTTTGATCCTTATGGTTTCCAAATATTGAAAAACTATGATTTACCAATTTTGTTAACAGACTTAACAATCTTGAAATTTATTAAGAATTGTTTGAGTTTAAAGATTAAAGACTTTAGAATGTGTCAAAATTTTCTAGTTAAAAATAAACCAGTTGGAACTTATAAACGGGAATTACAAAGATTAATGGTGTTTGGTAAGAAAGCTGAGTTGGATTCTCTAGACGAAATTGATTTACTTATCAAAGTTTATTGTAATAGGCTTATTGGTTCATTATGAGCTTATATCTTTAGTACATCTATATTTAGTATATGTATATTTAGTAAACGTTATACTGCTATATATTGTTTAGAATGTTTCATATATACCAGATTGCTCAATATGTTGTTTAATATACTTAACATGTTTAATATGCTGTTTAATATGCTGCTTATGTTGTTATGTTGTCATATATTGTTCAGTAATATGCAAGTTATGTGAATATTGATCCGCGTGGCCCTTGTCAAAAAGACACGTTGAAAAAAGCGCGTCAAATTTTGATCCAACACCAACACCAGAACCAACACCAACAACAACAAATTAAAAAAGGAATTAATCATAATGAGATTTCTTTTGTTCTTGACTCTTTTGAGTCAAGCAATTGCTACTTCCAAGATGTCTCTTATGATTCCACCATTTGCTAAAGAATGTATTTATCATGATTTAATCGACGAAGAAGAAGCTTTAATTATTGGATATCAAGTTTTAACAGGTGGAAACTTTGAATTAAACTTTGAAATTACTAGTCCTAGTGGTGAAAGTATTATTACACAAGAGAATGAAAAATACGCTGATTTCGTTTTAAAAACTTTTGGATTAGGTGGATATTCCTTCTGTTTCTCAAATCCTTTCAAAGACATGAAAAAGGTTGAATTTTCAATTTCTTTAGCTTCAGCAATCGATGAAAAGACAACAGGTAAGAAAGAAGATATTATAGCAGATCACTCTTTACTAGAGATTGATAGAAACATCAATAAAATTGAAAAAATTATGAATTATTTAAGAGCAAGAGAATGGAGAAATATGTCAACTGTGGAATCAACTCAATCTCGTACAGTTTACTTATCAATTGCTGTTATAGTCTTAACAGTTGGTATTAACATTGCTCAGGCAACAATCGTTCAATTCTTATTCTCAGGTCGTGAAAAGAATTTTGTTTAATATGCATATCAATATGATTAAAGATAGTGTAGATTATATATTAGACAGTGCTAGACAATATCGAACCATATTAGACAACATATTGGACAATATGTTAAACAATATTAAACAACATATAGAGCAACATCTATGATACAATGCGATATGACAATTATATATTAAACATTTGATATATTTTAATATTTATTTCTCTGTAGTACCTGAGAGTCTAACAGCTGCACCATACTTTTGTAATTTTGTTAATAAACCATCACCTTGTTTAATGAGCAACTGATATTGAGCATTTTTATTATCAGGTCTATTTGTTTCAATTATGCCATTGACTCTATCAATGACACAATTTAATTGCTTGTTTGGAATGAATTTACATAAATCATTATCCAAAAATTCAATTGAAACACCAAATGCTTCAGCCATCGATTTTAATGATAAAGCTTTGTAAGATTCCAATAACTGAGAATAAGCTCTTCTTCTCATTTCTCTTAAATAATAATTTGCGTGTGGTGATAAAAATCTTGAAGGCAAGATGATTTCATCATTTGTTTCAAGTAAATACTTGAAATATGACGAGTAGTCAGATGTGTACAATGAAATTGTTAATGACGAAATTGGTTCCAATTCCTTATGCTGTGGTAATAGTGCCAATAGTTCAGGAGAATCGATGATTTTCTTCTTCAAATCAACCCTATTCAAAGTGATGGCACCTGCAATAGAGGCGTACTTTGCCAATTGCTCATATGTAGAAATCTCTGTTGAAGTAAAAGTCGCCAATGACTCAATTAATAGGGTAGCAGCATTCTCAAAATCTCTAATTGATAACGAGTATAGACCTTTGTACATTTTATAACGGTTACGGCGTTCCCAATCACCACCCTTTTCAATCAATGAGTTGGTCTGGTCCAACTGCTTTGCAATGAATAGCTTATCATCAAAGAAGAATCCAATTCTTGTGATTGTCAAAGAAATATCAATCTTCGAGCCAGTTGATGGAGTCAGTTCAAATGCTTTCTTCAAATAGGAAATGGCATTGGCACGGTCACCAATCTTGGCATAGTAGTCACCCAACTTCTTGTAACCTTCAGCTGTCTCTAGCTGGCCTTCATCTTTCTCTTCAACTTCTAAAATGGACTGCTTAATCTTAGAGATCTCTTCTTCGTTGGCATGCAATAGCTCGTTATATAAAGCCTCATCCCACTTCAAACTAGAGCCATATTCGTGGCACAGATAGTAGTAGTAAGGAGCCAGTTTTTCTTGAGTAATTTGAGCCTCAAGGTACTGGCGAGCCTCCGGGTGGCGACTCGACAATTCCGGTCTGGATAAGACAAATGCAGAATCAGCAAGTTGGAAATCAGGAATTCTCTCGGTGACGGTGTCTGTGGTGAAAAGATCGGCCATTTCTTCTTCTCTTTTTATATTTTTCCCTCTGTCTCTGTGTGTGTCTTTGCCTTCTTCTTCGTCTCTGTTGTTCATTTTGATTTGAATTTTGGGTACTTTCGCGAATTCATCCGATAACCCAAAGCCTAAGAAGAAGGGGAAGGAGAAGACAAAGAAGACAAAGACAAGGACAAAGGCAAAGACAGACAGAGACAAAGATGGACAAATCAGCGATCGTTGCTCGTCTACAAACGTCGCTGACAAAGCTTCAGTACCTCTACGACATGTAAGCGTGCTTCCCATTGCAGTACTAAGACATTAACTAACACAGAGCTAAAGACAAGGCCGGGAGTTCTGGTACATGGAGATGGTACGATTGACACCCCAGGAACTACAAAGAATCAACGATGACTTTATATTGACGTAAGTGTGTTGATCCCTTCTTACAGTGGGAAAGAAGATTACTAACAACTTCAGATTGGAAGATGACTTCTATGATCTGGCCATTCGCTTAGGTAGTTCTATGAGTGGGGACGAACTGACAGTTGAGCTTTATAAGTTCAATGAGACGCTAACGAGATTATTTAACAAATCAAATTCAAATCTGAAGAATGCTGACTTGAAAACAGATTCTTCGCTACTATTAATAACCTTAATGAAGTTGCTAATACTAAAATTAACAAGACTAAACGAACTGATTGAAATACCCGAAAGATCTATAACTCCAATTGAAATCAAACTGATTGAAGATATCTTGACTAAAAACATATCAAACAGAGTGTTACGACCTTACCATAACCTCCTGTCCTTAAAGGCACAGAATCATATTGTAAATATTTATTAATTTCTATATATGTCTCTTTAATAAAGCATATCCATTACCCTTCTCCAAATGAAACCAGCAAACTTTCTACCAATCATCTTACCAATCAATGGCAGTAATACAATGCCAACTAGTGATTTTATTTGCTCAATAGACTCTTCCCATTGTAGCTGTGCATTTATATATGCTAAGTCATCATCTAATGAATCATCATCAGAATCAGAATACTCAAAATCCGTAGATACAACGTCTTCATTATAAGGGCTTGCTATATCAGAGAACATCTCATTTACTTCTATTACTTCGTTCATGTTTTATTATTATGCCTTTTATATGTCTTGAATGAGTTAGATGAAGTTAAATGAAGTTAAGTGAAGCTCAAAGTGTTAGTTCATGCCTCCCTTTCTTTCATTTCGCGCTACTTTTCTACACACGCATTTTATACTACAAAATAAACAGTATGTAAATAGACAATACTTTGCTGATAATTAGCCAAAGTACTTTTAGTAAACAAATGTAATTCGATATCTCATTATATTTCAATAAAAATGAACTATAAAAAAATTGCAAAAAAAAATGGTTATTAATCAACAAGCACTCATGCTGGGGGTCGAACCCAGAATCTTCTGATTAGAAGTCAGACGCGTTGCCATTACGCCACACGAGCTTGCTGTTGCACTCTTATTTTGGGCAGTTTAACCAACGATCTCACATTTGGTTTTCTGAACCTGCTAATGTTATTTAACTGTAAAGTCTATCATAGGAGCAATTATATGTTAATGAGTATTGCTAAAATCTTGCATATTTTAATAATATATACTCCGCAAATGATATACTAAAAAGTATTGGATGTTTCTCCGTATCCCAAAGTTGTATTAACAAAATATCATATGTAGAGTACTATGGGATGTATCTTTTCAAATGACAAAAGCGTTGTATTAAACATGAATTCTCTCTGTTTTCCCTTCTTTAGTTATTGTGTTATATGTTATATAAGCCTTTGAAGTTGAAAGAGGGAACTTTTTGTTGAGATCAGCACATGCATCCCAACGCGCATTACGGAAAAACTTCCGCGTGGAGAGAGACTCACAGATTACTACTGAGGGCTTGTTTCAGAGGGGCGGGTGGGTATACTAATCTAATCTAATAGTATTGGTAATATATATTTCCCCACTAGTGATATTAATATATTCCTTCCCTTTTAAAATTCTGTTTGTTGCTGGGTGGTTTTTTACCTCCACTCTCAAATAAATGATGTCAGAACTTTTTCCGGAATAGCACTTTCACCACGGCACTCGCAGTGCCGTAGTTTTTCCGACCTCTCAGATCATAGCCTAAACAAGTGAGGAGTAAACGGATAGTTGTTTGCAGGAACGAGGACGTGGGGGGCAGGACTGGGGGAGACGAATGCGGTGGCAAGGGAACGAGTTCAATCTTGCATTGAATACATACGTTATTGGAAAATTAGGAGGCTCCTGACTCCCCACTCCCTTTGACTCTCAGAAGCCACATGAAAATTTCTGCATTTGAAAAAATATGGAGTGACTTGGTTTATGGAGATCGCAATAACAAACCCTAACCACAAACTGGGCTTAATATGTAAAATGTAAATTACATATAATATATAAGTCACTCTTAAGCTGGATATGTGATGGCATGTTAAACTGAAATAGATCTTTCAGCTTCCTCAGCGTATCAATTCCATATCGCCAAAACTGTACACAAAAATAACTTAAAAATATGCACTATTCCGGGGAGGAGCGGGTCAGTGGGGTGCTTCATAAAACACCTTTTTGTGGTGTGTTTCGCTTTTTTTGCTCCGTTGTTCAGACAGAGATAGAGCGTGATGCGTCTAAGAGATCCCCTCACACTCGCGCGCGATCTTCCCGCGATCTCGTCTGAGACCGCCCGTTTCCCATTCGAATCGACGGTCGCCACGCGATGACCAGCCTCACTATAAAAAAGACGCGATGCCCAAGTCAAGCACCCCAGGCCCCAAAAGCATCATCATTCGTTTGATACGAAGAATACACAAAAACACACAATGACTGCACACACAGAGCAACTTGCTGCCAACAGAGAGGTAAGTCAGTTTATATGTCGAAAAAGAAAACATAATTCATTGAAAAGCAAACGTGAACTTTCTCGACAGTGGGTGAAACACAAATACTAACTGAAGTGATAGAAACTCCTAAAGGGAGTCTCTTCAGAGACCCTCGCTACAATCGAGAAGCTCGAAAATCTCTTGTCAGTCCCAACTGAAACCTTACAAAAGATTACCACCCACTTCATCACTGAGTTGGAGAAGGGTCTCTCCAAGCAAGGTGGTAACATCCCTATGATTCCAGGTTGGGTCTTGGATCTTCCTACCGGTAATGAAACCGGTGATTATTTGGCCATTGATTTGGGTGGTACAAACTTGAGAGTCGTCTTGGTCCATTTGCTCGGTCAATCCAAATTTGAAACTTCTCAGCACAAGTACGCTTTACCAGATGGAATCAGAACCGCAAAATCCGAAGAGTTGTGGGCTTTTATCGCCGAGTGTTTGAAGAAGTTCGTCACTGAACAATACCCAGAGGGTGTCACATCTCCTTTGCCATTGGGTTTCACTTTCTCATACCCAGCTTCTCAAAGCGCCATTAACGAGGGTGTGTTACAAAGATGGACAAAAGGTTACGACATTGACGGTGTTGAAGGTCATGACGTTGTTCCAATGTTACAGAAGGCATTGGAGGAGCTTGCCGTCCCAATTGAGGTTGTTGCCTTGATTAATGACACTACAGGTACTTTAGTCGCTTCAGCATACACAGACCCAGAGACTAAGATGGGATTGATCTTCGGTACTGGTTGTAATGGTGCTTACTATGAACAGGCAGATGCCATCCCTAAGTTGGAGGGTAAATACTGTGATGATGTTGACGGTAAAGGTGTCCACGCCATTAACTGTGAATACGGTGCCTTTGATAATGAACACACCGTCTTGCCAAGAACCAAATATGATATTCAAATCGACCTTGAATCTCCAAGACCAGGCCAGCAATCCTTTGAAAAAATGATTTCTGGTTACTACTTGGGTGAGGTTATCCGTTTGATTTTACTCGATCTCCATGATAATGAAAAGTCTGTCTTCAAGGGCCAGGATGTCTCCAAGTTGAGAACTGCCTTCGTCTTTGATACTTCTGTTCCTGCTAGAGCCGAACAGGATCTTTCAGAGAACCTCGATGAAACTAAACAGATGTTCAAGGAACTTGTTGGTATTGAGACTACTTTGGATGAGCGTAAGTTGATTCGCCGTCTTGCAGAATTGGTTGGAATCAGATCCGCTAGATTGTCCGTTTGTGGTATTGCTGCCATTTGTAAGAAGAGAGACTACAAGACCGCTCACTGTGCCGCTGATGGTTCCGTTTACAACAAGTACCCAGGATTCAAGGAGAACGCTGCTCAAGGTTTGAGCGATATCTTTGGTTGGGAAGTTGAGGCTAAGGATTATCCAATTGTCATTGTCCCAGCTGAAGATGGTTCTGGTGCTGGTGCCGCTATCATTGCAGCATTGACCCAAGCAAGATTACAGAAGGGTCTCAGTGTTGGTGTTAGATCTTAAGATGATCTCTTATTCAACACTTGTGTAACACACAAAAAAAATTACAAGAATGGTTTGGCTATGGCTTTATGTTGTAAATAAATCTCAAAAAAGCTACTGTCATACAGAACCCTATAGAGGAGTGAGTATAGATTATTGTTAGAGCTGATGAACGCCACTGGCTGACTTGAATCAGGAAATAATACATATAAATTCTACTTTTTTATGCGTAAGTAACTGTCAGATTAAAAAGTATATGCTTCTAATGTTCATAGAGTTCGACACCAATTTTGACTTTCTCTGAACTTCCACGAGAAAGTTTACGAATCTTCTTTTGAAGTGTTAAAATTCTTCCACGGACAGATGCACTTGTTTTAATATCATCATTCGATATTTGAACAATGACATCAAATTTCCTCTTTTCGTCTTCATCTTTGACCTCCATATCACCATTGACAATTTTGAAATTGAATACACCATCTCTAATGTTACCACCAGGGTGAACACCACAAATGACATACATAATGGTACCACAATACTTTGTCCACCAAACTATACGTTCCATCTCGATTTTGTTTCCATCTCTCTTTACTGAATCACAAAGAGCTGTCTTATGTCTCTCTTCGCTCTCAGGTAAATCTCCACCCCAACGGTCACAAAGTGCTATCCCGATGAGCGCTCTCGTTAAATGTGAAAGACCATGGGAACCTGCAATGATACCAGTAGTCGCCACATGAAGTGCCGCCGTTGGTTGTAATTCCTTTGGATATGAACAATGGACAAAAGCAAGATTACAAAGAGCAGGTGCAATTCGTTCTCTAACTTCTCTTGGAACGTATTTCTCAGGGAGTGCCGTTCTTAGTAACTCAAGGTATTTATCAGCAAGTAATGGGGCATATGGCCTTGATGCAATTATAAGTGGATCTTGTGCACGGATTTCTCTTGGGAGCATCGAATAGAGACATCCTTCTCTTACACCACCTTCAGAGAAATGAACTGTTTTAACTTTAGGGAGTGAATCAAATGCGGCCGAAAGGAGAAGACCAACAGCAGGGAGTTGGACCCTTCTTCTTTCACTTACTCTAAATATGTCCTTTTGAGGGAGAGTTCCCTTTAAGAAGAGGAAGTTGGAAATGTTAATGAAATCACCAAATGAACATGAGAATCCATTGATAACTGTAGGAATTGGATATTCTTTTATATCTGCTAAGATGGAGTACCCAAGACCTCTAAGGCCACCACCACAAGTATAAAGGTCGAACCCTCCATTTCTCTCTGCATCTTCAATCATATTCTGTGGGATTTGAATAGTTGTAAGTGCCTCCTTGTAGGCATTTTGGATCTCAAAATAAAGTGCTTTCTTGTCTTCAAATTGCATTCGCTTAGTTAATGCAGCAGCACCATATGGAAGGGACACCGGTGTTGGACTCATTTTGATCTCTCCATTAAGGCATTGAATCCAGGAGATCTGAGTAGAACCACCACCGAGATCCATGAATAAACCAGAAAGGGAATTAAAAGAAGATGCAACACCATACGCACCAATTCTTCCTTCATCTTCTTTATTTAGAAGCTCTACTTCCCAGCCAGTGGAGTCATATATGGCATCTCTGAATTCTTGGGAATTGACTGCTTCTCTAGTGGCCTCTGTTGCAACGATTCGAACCCCAGATTCCGGAACACCAAAATCTTCACAGATGAGTCTAAATCTCTTCATCGCTGCGCATACCTCTTGAATGGTCTCTTTAGGAATTGGACGTTTCTCCGTGGAGTTTGCAGCGTACTGGACATCAAAGAGAGAAATACCAACTCTGTCTTTGAACACACATGGGATTGTTCTAGCATGGTGTGAAGCTTTTGAGGAAATGCTGAATCTAATGCCATTGGAACCAATGTCAACGATACCCATAAGGGCTCTTCCTACGACATCAGCCTCATCTTCGGTGTCAGTCACAACTATGGATGACATCTTGGGAGCACGTGGCAATGTTTTTGTTGTTGTTGTATAAAATGAGTCAGAGAGAGAAGAAAGTGAGAACGGTTCTTTATGTCTTTGATGGCGCTCCCGGTCCGGTCAAAAATTCGTAGGGGCAGCCAAAGAATCATCGCGGAGATTACGTCAGCAATATTTGCGCTTGAGACACCTGAGACCACCCGTTTAAGCTTTCACTAATACAACTCAACGGTATAAAATCATAGACAATTCAACCTTCAACAAAAATGGATCTCACAACAGAAGTACCAGGAATTCTAGGGAGTTCTGTGATTGCTACAGAGGAGATTACACAGGGAATTTTGTCTACGGGGAGTGAACAGGATTCTTTCGAAACCCAAGAATTAGATGACGCCTCTTCTAATGAGAAGGACATAGCTCCAATGACGGCTTTATCTAACAGAAGCACTCAGTTTTCAGTAAGGGAATTTCTGTGTTCATTTTCTATAAATTTGATTTTACCTTTCATTAATGGTCTCATGTTAGGTTTTGGTGAAATCATTGCACACGAGATTGGGTTCCGCTATAACTGGGTTGGTGCTAAAGTAAGTTCATTTATATCATTATAACTTCATTCATTAGATCATAAAACTAACATATATAGATATACCGTCCACAGGCTAAACAGAACCAGAAGAAACCCAGCCTATTATGATTCTTGGCTGACACATTGTACATATGCCTCATGTCCCTATTCGCTGCGATTTTGTCTTTTTATTTTCTTTGTTATATTATTCATTTCAGGTACATCACTATTATAAAATACGGTAGTCTTCATTCAGGTCTCAGATATCTCTGAGAATAGTTTGTAATTTCGGTTTTTACCAACTGGGAATCTTTTCATCGTTCCACAAACACATTGAACTTGATACATCTCTGAGGGTTTACCTTCATTTTCTAGTGAGAGAGATGATGTCACACTGGGTATCTGTATTCTATCGCATTTCTTGCAGAAAGATCTCTTAACCGAAGGATCCACTTTCAATACGTTCCTCTTTGTAACTAAATCCATGGATCGTATATACATCCTTGAAATCGGTTCATTATTGAGGCATGCATTTGCCGCTTGTAATAAGAAAGATGCTCTTGAGAAACCATCTCTATTGGGTACTGAATGTGGTTTCTGTACTTTTCCTGTCTTTTTAGACTTCTCTTCCTTGTTTGACATTTTGTATAATCTTAATAAAATATCTCATCTCTCTATTGTTAAGGGGATGCGCTCAGTTTTCTTTTTGGCCCCTCCAAGGGCTAACTAAAAGTAGCCATTACCCGGCCCCCCTGTCTTTCGCGCTTCACGCTCCTCCAGATCTTTCAAAACGATCAGGCTTTAAAACACAAATTCATTACTCTTGGAATATAACATTCTCCTATCCAATTGACAATATATAAAAGCAAAAAATGAGTGGATACGATCGTGCTTTATCTATTTTCAGGTAAGTCATTTTTGTTAATTGGTTGTATCACCAATAAGCACCGAGAATAGTGGATCGTCTCGGCGCCACCCTTTGCTGTTTGCCACTGAAAGTCATTTCAAAGATCAAGTACTAACACCTTTTATTAGTCCTGACGGGCATGTCTTCCGTATGTTTCTCTTATATCATTCCAAATGACCCATTGTACTAACATTTATTATTTTAGAGGTTGAATATGCTTCGGAGGCTGTTAAAAGAGGTACCTGTGCTGTGGGAGTCAAGGGTAAAGATGTCGTTGTTCTTGCTTGTGAAAGACGTAGTACCCTCAAATTACAGGACCCACGTATCACTCCAAGTAAAATAAACAAAGTTGATAAGCACGTATACTTGGCTTTTGCCGGATTAAACGCCGATGCAAGAATTTTAGTGGATAAGGCCAGACTGGAAGCACAGTCACATAGACTTACCCTTGAAGATCCTGTTTCCATCGATTATTTGACCAGATATGTGGCAGGTGTTCAACAGAGATATACACAATCAGGTGGTGTTAGACCCTTTGGTATTGCCACACTCATTGCAGGTTTCGATGAGAATGACACCGTTCCAAAGCTTTATCAGACTGAGCCTTCGGGAATCTATTCCGCTTGGAAGGCAAGCTCAATCGGAAGAAGCAGTAATACTGTTCGTGAGTTCTTGGAGAAGAACTACAAAGAAGAAATGACAAAGGATGAGACTATTCTACTGGCTATCAAAAGTTTATTGGAAGTTGTCCAATCAGGAGCTAAGAACGTTGAGGTCTCTGTAATGACACCAGGAAAGGTACTCACCTTAAGCAATGATGAAATTGTTTCATTTGTTACACAGATTGAAGAAGAAAAAGCTAAGGAAGCAGAAAAGAAGAAACCAAGCTCCACTTAGCTGCGCACTAATATTATACAACATCATTCTTATTTATTTTGTAGACTACATAAGTCTCCCATGAGAAGAGATATTTTGAAAACAGACTTGAACTGAATCATTAAATACTACACAATATTAACTAATACTTGTTTACTTGACTCTTTGAAAGAGCGGGGGATTGTATAAGTACGCGCTTGCAACCCCAAACCCGATTTCCCACTACACTAACTATAGAAAGTATAAGGACTTCCAAAATGACAGAAACAACGGGTGGCAACTTGTTTTTCATCTACAAGCACATATTTGAAGTCATTTCATATTAGAATACGTAGTTTGGGCCAAGTTTAGACCACCTTTTGAGACCCCACAAACCCGATCACCAAAACCTGATTTCCCACTATGGAAACTACAGAGAAAGAGAGAGAGACTATACGGACCTCCAAAAAGGCAGGAACAACGGGCGGCAACTTGTTTTGTTTGAAGTCATTTCATATTGGAGCACGAAGTTTGGGCCAATTTTAGACCACCTTTTACAACGGTGACTTTTGCATTTTCCAACCCGGTCACTCCTTTTTCACGCTTTCCACTTCTTTTCTCTGCATCAGATCGCATAAAGAGCCTAACAGACCACATATATAAGAGAACAACACCAATATGTAAAGCTACAAATTAGCAACATATCCAGATTCAATTATCTCATTCACTCATTTTAACAAATAGATCCCATAAACTAGATTTATGCCCCTATAAACTGCAGATGAACATACAGTGTTGCCAGAACTGACAGGTACCAAGAGAGAAGTCATATTTTCAATGGCTTCCTACAATTTCACATCAATGTTCTCCATATCATTTTTGCAGTACAGTAATAGCCAGACATAGACTTGTTGATGGTTCAGTTTTAAATACGATTTAGTTAAGCTTAGAGAGCTACGACTTTACTTGATACCTATACTCGTTTCTTGTATTTGCATACATGTAGTACTGGAAAGCTGAATACGTTTAGAATTACATCAACTGTCAAGGAATCAGATGCTTCTGCGGGCCAAAGAAAGGTTGCATAAAAGAAGAGCAACTCATTAACTTAAGTACTACTGGCACAATTTAATCATATGAAGCCTATTAGAATAATTTAATTAGCTGCTAAGTTGAAATCACTTGCAACTTTTCTCACTATCACCAGTTTCGTCTAAGGAGCATACATCACTTATAGCTTTTAGCGCTAAACTATAAAATTTACAAGCATCAATGGTGTATTTTCATTAGTATTAGCAATAATATAGACCTGCTTGATCACTAAGATCAGAGGATCAATCACTTTACAGGATTTCTGTATATCTAATTCTTTGCCGTTGTTGTTGCTCTCGGTAACTTAGCTATGTGATATAAACGAATGTTTAAACTGCGCTTTGTATCTAATACACGTTTGAGAAGATGTGCTGTTCGCCGCAGCAACGCCTTTGGTGGATGTGAAAGACGTTTAGGTGCGTTATTCATTATCTTTTGCGTTAAAACTCTGCCCGGAGAGGCAAAGAGCGCGGTTAGTCGGTTTGCGTATAGCAGTTTTTGGGGAAATGTGATTACGGTAGGGATATTTTAGACGTTTAGCTAGTTAGTTAAAGAATCGAAGTTAAATGGTAGAGTGTTACCTTTGTACGTTTTGAGGAGAATTAATCCTGAATGTTTATAGGGTTCTAGTACGTTACTACTATCGTTCGCTAAAGTTCTCTCTTTGAACATCAGTTTAAAGGGCTAGTGAGCTGTAGTTCAAGTTTTCATTGAGAATATATGAAGGGTAAAAGTAGTTTTGGTTTATGATCATTAGATATAATATTGAAACAGGGTAATACGTTTGGTTTGTTGGTCAAGAGAGTCATCACTGCGGAGGATCGAATGAATTTTGTGTTAAGGTGATTGGTGATAAGTGTGAATAGCACGCACAGGTAGGGACTTGGTTTTTAGCCATCATTATTATAAGAACGACAGTAATCGAATTTGTACTTTGTTCCAGAGAGTTCATTTGAAATGTGCTTTTAGAGTGTAATAAATAGGTGAGATAGGCGTTAATTTTTGTAGTAAAAAATTTAGATTTTCCGGATTCCTGGGGTGAATTTGATATTGGGAACAGTAGGAAATGAGTATGAGGTACTGTGAGATAATGGTATAATGATCTTGTTTAAGAGTGATAAGAAAAATCATGTTGCAAAAATGAGGGCTCATAACTATACTGATCACGTAATCCAGTGTTTCTGCTGATCTGTTCTAGTTTTTTTGTTTCTGCTAGCGTTTCTGAATTTCGCGAAGTTTAGGATCATCTCTATAGAGATTATTCGTCTAACAAAAATTGCCTACAACAGCACATTAGAATAGTTGCAAAAATGTCGCTTGCAATCAAGTTGGAGTTCCTGTATGTATAATAGAGATAATAAACTTGATATTTTAGTTTTAAGAATGTTTGCTAACCTCAAATAGTGGTGGTCTTGATGTGATCTTTGGAAGTGAGAGACATCACAAGATTCTACTTCCCAATAAGGAAGATGGAACTTCTCTCACAGTACGTGATTTGATTGACTATATCTCTGAAAACATGATTAAAGACCCGAAAGATGTGGAAGTATTCTTAGAAAACGGGACAGTGTAAGTAAAGTTATCCAGAATTTGAAAGATGAACAAGGAACTAACAGGCAAGGTATTAGACGTCCTGGTATATTGACTTTGATCAATGATACAGATTGGGAGCTAGAAGGGGAGGAAGCTTATGAACTCGAGTCAGGTGATGTGATATCATTCACATCAACGCTGCATGGTGGTTAAGAAGTTTAGAAAGTTCCTTGATGAGTTTAGATCTGAGTCAGGCGACAGCCCAGTAAACCTTGACCCGACCACTTTGAAGTTGGAACTAGGGAGACATCCATGCGAGACCCATCCCTAATGATCCCAATAAGTATAGTTTTCTATATTTTTAGCATGTTAGTAATTAAAAAAATATTAATGAATTGAAAGTAGACCTAGACTTACATCTTCGTTTGCTTTGATCAATTGTGCTACGCTCTTCAAACCATTATGGTTTGTTGCATTGACATTCCCAAAAGATACAATCTTGTCAAGTACTTGTAGACCCTATGGTTTGCACTGTTAGCTTCAGAATGGAAGAAATAAGGAAATAAATAAACAAGAACTTACGCTCTTCTCTCCTGGACCTCCAGGGATGACTTCTGATATAATTGCAAAAGCAATCATAGAATCAACTATCTTAGAAGTTCCAGCAGCAGCGCCCATATTAGCAGAAGCTGAGGGATTTTGAAGTCTGTAAGATAGTTGGATTGCCAACTCATTAATGACGGCTTGTAGGTCATTCTTTAGCTTGATGATCTTAACCCTAGCAGTTCTGATGTCAATGACATTGATGTCTGATCTTGGAAAGCCATCAATAGTGATTAGTGATGAGTCCATTGAAACTCCATTCTAGATAGAATACCAGTTAGTAAGACACGCCAAGGAATAGGATTATCATGGGATCAAACTTACCGCCTCTAACTTATTAGCGAGCAGATGAAGCTCAGATTCAATCTCCAATTTGATGGTATCCAGTCTATCAAAATCGTAGGTGTTCAACAGTGTAACATCATATGATGGATTATAAGTATTGGTTGCTAAAGGTTTTAATTCTCCTTCCATTATTATCTTCTAAAAAATTATGAGGGAGGAGTGAAATGTTGTTGGTAAGTGTCTAGTGGATTAACTTTCTGATGAAAAGCTTAGAAAATCGACTAGCGCGAGACATAGGTGACTTCCATCTTACAAGTTTAAAGGTGAAAATGTAACTTTAAAATTAAATATTAATCAAAGACCAAAGTTTGTTCTAGAACACTAAAAAATCTCTATTATCGATATACCCAAGATAATAACCACAAATATAATTCATCAACTGGATCCTTTATGTCACGCCATGGCGTTTCTCAAAGGCGGTTAAGGGGGCACATTTGCTGACACAAACCGATTAAGGTTGCTCTTTGTGGAGATTCTTCAATTGCCTATAAAAGATGAAAAGGGTCCACAAAATGTTAATTTTATTTAATTAGATAATAAAACAGAACATAAAAAATAAAAAGAAGATTAGCTAATGCCATTGATTGTTAAGATCCCAACTATTCTACCAGGTATCACATATGCCACTCGACCTCTCCCTGTGATGTTAAGTCGTCTTTACACTACTAGATCAACACAGAGACGTTCGACCGACTCAGATGATTCAGAGAAGGCGTTCAACACAGAGGTTTCAAGTGAGCAAATCGATGAGAACATAAAGGATTATGACGAGTTTGTCACTGGAAAGTCTAGCTCAAAGAAGTATGTTGAGCATAACTACCAGGGATTTGAGAGTTTAAAAGACAAGGGAGATAAAACAGCAGAAGAACAAGATCGTGCTGACGATTTTATGTGATAGCAATCATATTTTATCTTACTTTTTTAATTTTATTAACATGGGGAAAGAATAAATTAAGTCGTAGAAGCTGATTTCTTGATGCGGGCGCGGCGATCGCGCCCACTCCACGCAGCCCGATAAAGAAACTCGGGGAAACTATGGGAGGCGTGGCACTACAAATGCTTAAATCATCTCTATAATAAAACACGCCATACAAACAATATAGAGAATTTAGAGATCATAAAGAAGAGCTTTGAATCCTTCAATCAGATCTTTTCATTTTAATATTAGAAAAACATGACGTCAACTACGGAGGTGACTACCAGTGCAACAGCACGGTTGACGTCTCTCCAAGAGTTGGAGAGGTTTGTGAACAGTTTTGTCAAGGACTCTGAATCTACAGAGGCCCTACCGACTTTAGAAGTTGCACTTGGATCATATGAGAACGTATGTAACTTGCCATTTTATTGTTATTTCTGAATACTAACACTATGTTTTCAGTATAAGAAGGAATTAAAGAACAAAAACATGGACTATGAAAAGGCATTTATCTATTACAAAATAACGGAGAGACTTTTGAAGGAGACGATTCCTTGTCTTCCAAGTTGGAAGAATATCACCACCTCTAAAGTGCCCAAAGATTGTGAATTTGTTTCTGTCTATGATACAATGTGTCATAGTTTAATGAAGGATGATAGCATTGAATATGTAACAAAGTATATCAAAGATCATTCTCAACCACTACCTCCTCCGAATCCTTTTGATTTTAAACATAATGGAACTATAAATCCAAAGCAGCTTAAAGTGTTATTGGAAAGGTATGATGATAAAATTTTACTTGTTGATTTCAGAACAAGAGAGGAGTTCAAGAAAAATCATCTCCGTACAAGTAACATCATTTGCATTGAACCAATATCTGTAAGACCAAACTACAGAGATATCGACATTGAAGAACTATCATTAATGACGTCTCCAGATCAAGAACGTGAGCTGTTTTGTAAAAGGGATTCATTTGAATTAATTATTATTTATGACAACTCATCAAGCACGGCAACTACAGAACAACTTGATAGATTCTATAGAATATTGACAATGAGATCATTTGAAAAACCATTGATAAGAGCACCAGTGGTACTTGAGGGTGGAATTTCTTCTTGGATCAATACATATGGATTGGCAAATTTTGGTCATAACCATGGTGACCTCTCCATGCCACAGAGACTTCAGACTAGAACTCCAAGTCAAAATAACGTTGGTATTGTAAGAAACTTCAATGAATATCTTTCTAATCCCAGAAAGACGGATTTCACATCTTTAAGTGGTAACAAACAGGTATCAACCTTTGCACAGATTCCTGTACAACAGGTTACACCATTGAAAAAAAGAAATAGCTTGAGAATGCCATCTTTCAGTTCGCCTTCATCAAAGCCTCTTAAACCGACACCTTCATCAATAACAGCAACAGCATCAACAACAGCATCTTCATCAATTACACCACCACCAGTTCCTCCCCATGCTTCATCACATATACTTAATTCAAATGTAGGCAAGACTCAATCGAGAACCCATACACCACAACCGGTTCTTGTTGCTCATTCTTACAACTACGGGACATTGGGAGCAACTACAGAATCTTCAAAGCTTAATTGTACAACTGGTCTTTGTAATTTGGGTAACAGTTGTTATATGAACTGTATCATTCAATGCCTTATGGGTACTGACACTCTTACTCGCATTTTTTACGATGGATCTTATAACAACTATGTTAACATGAATAGCAGACTTGGATCTAAAGGTATAATGGCCCGCCACTTTGCTCAACTCATTTTCTCTGTGGTTGGTAATTCCGATTCTATATTTGAACCGAGAAACTTTAAGTCTGTCGTTGGCTCCATCAACTCCATGTTTAACAATAATGATCAACAAGATTGTTCAGAGTTCTTGAACTTTGTCCTTGACAACCTTCATGAGGACCTTAACGAGAATGGTAACAAACCAAGACCTCCACCTCCATCAGAAGAAGAAGAAAAACTTCGTGAGTCTATGACGTTGAGGGTAGCATCTACTTTGGAATGGGAAAAATATCTTGCCTCAGACTTCAGTGCAATTGTGTACATCTTCCAGGGACAATACGCTAGTCAGTTGAAGTGTATGGAGTGTGGTACAACATCTACGACCTATCAATCATTCTCTGTTCTGAGTTTACCAATTCCAGAACAGTTTTCAAATACCAAATATGATAAAATCCCGTTGGACAAGTGTTTTGAAGAGTTTACTAAATTGGAGATTCTTGATGGTGAAAATAGATGGAATTGCAGTCATTGCAAAACATTACGCAAATCTACAAAGAAAATTACTATAACAAGATTACCGAAGAACCTTATAATCCATTTGAAGAGATTCAGAAGTGGTGTTAGCTATCAGAAAGTGACCACTTTTGTCGATTATCCCTTTGAGATGAGCCTGACTAAGTATTGGCCACAGGTTACATCCGCTAAAGAAAGTCAAGAACTTTCCAGATTCCCAGCAAGAGGACAAGAGCCACCATTTAATTATGATTTATACGCGGTTGCCAATCACTCTGGTACCTTAGGAAGTGGTCATTACACTTCATTTGTCTGGAAGGGTGATCAAAAGAAATGGTGTCATTTTGATGATTCAAGGGTTACCAAGAATGTACCAAAAACATCAGTTGTGAATGTGAACGCATATGTTCTCTTTTATACTAGAAAATAGGCAGGTACTATTTGCTGGTTTTATTACTCCAATTTTAATAGCTTATATATATATATATATGTGTGTGTGTGTGAAAGTTATTTCCACACTTTACTCCCAATCGTCATCGTCATCGTCATCCTCTTCCTCAGCATCTTCAGTAGTAGATTTGGAAGTTTGCTTATTAGTCTTAACTTCTAGTATTGAAGAATCCACAGAGTTCAATTCGTAAGTGCCATCACTCGAGGTGGAGTTTTTACCAGATGCTTTATCAGCGGTCTTATTCTCCTCTTCGTCATCATCACCCCAGCTGAGATCTTCACTTGTGACTGGGGTTGACTGCTGGGCATGACCAAGTAGTTTCTTGCGAGTTGATTCCTGTTGAAGAATCTTATCCTTCAAATAGAAGTAACGAGCCCAGAAGTCATGGTATGTGATCTCAGCAGGTACCAACTCAGTGCTCAACTTTTGTAAAGCTGGTGTTGATTTCAAAAGCTCAGTGATTTCATCAGTCTTTTGCTCCTCACTGAAACTTGATTCAAATTTATTGAACTTGGAATCTTCTTCCTTGGTCAGGTACAATTGTGGTGATGTGTGTAGTATTTGTAGTTGTGTGTCTGTTCTTGATGCACTAACCTTAGCACCGCCACTTTGATCCGTGACATTGAAAAGGAGGTTAGCAACATCGTCATCGATGAGCTCGTCTTCGTCCTGTTCTGCTGCAGCAACAGAAACAGTACTCTTCAAAAACTGACCAAATCTCGATGCAAACTCTCCAGCAGCATTTTCCACTTGCTCCAAATCCTTGTCAAGACCATCAAGGTATGTATTAGTCTTTTCAGAAACAAGAGACAACACATTTTTGGTCTTTGCAGCATTCTCGTCATTGATAACTTTCTTTTGAATCGTGTCAATGTTCTTTGTAACAACGGTTTTAGTTTCATTGAACTTCTGGTCTAAGTGCAAGTTCTCAACTTGTTTCTTAGCCTCATTAATGACATCCGACACCTGAAAGTTTGTGTTAAGCCAAGAGGAGAAAGAGGATCCAAGTGTCGAGGCACGAGATTCAATGACACCGTATGTCTTAGTGATCTCATTCTCAAGCTTCTCAAATGACTCTTCAGTCTTTCTATTAATCTCAGCAGTCTTGTCGTCCAATGGCGCGTTCACCGCTTGACCACTGGTTGAAGGCTGTAGCGTCTCTTGAGAGTCGGCAAGCTTATCGCTTGTGGATTCGTATACGTAGTCCATATCCATGATTTTGATCCTTTTAATGAACCTCGAGATGAAGTATCACAGAAGGAGAGAAGGATAAACAGAAGTGAAAAAAAAGTCTCACTATAATTATTTGTCCCCGCATAAAACTCATACGCAGCTGTCCAGAAGTTTCGCGAGTTGCCAAAACGGAAGGGCTCTTCCGTGAACAAAGTCACTTAAATTGAAACGGAAATCTAAAATACAAGAGGTAACCAGCTACTGCTTCTATTTAAATACGTCTCAATGGAATCACAAGAACTACTTGTCCCACCTCTTCGGTTTTCTGCTCTTCAACCGCGTTTATACCGAGGATCTTACCCACGTGAGATCAATTACCGTTTCTTGAAGAGACTCCAGCTGAAGACTATTGTTTCCCTGACCCCAGAGCCTATTACGCAAGAGACCGATAAAGCACTTTATGACTTTGCACTTCAGAATGGTATAAAGCTTATACATATAAATTGTGCCAAAGAGGGTGGTGGAAAGCGTAAAAAACGTGATGTGCCCATTGATTATAAAATCGTTGTTCAGGCAATTGAACTGATGATCAACTGTGATCATACACCGATCTACATACACTGTTTAAACGGAGGAAAAGTTTCATCATTGGTTGTTGCATGTTTAAGAAAGCTCTCCTTCTGGTCCTCGGTGTCCATTTTCAGTGAGTTCCTTACATATGCCAACGCTATCAATATCCAAGATCGTACATTTGTTGATGGTTTCCACGCAGAGATTGAGCTACCACCAAACAAAGTGGATTGGATTTGGAGTGGTTTATCTAAGGATGTCGTAATAAGTCACCCTACACTTAGGTTTGTAAATCAGACGAAATACAGTGATATATGATGAAAATAACTCTTTACATTTATACGCCTCTAAATATTCTTATCTTTTCATTGGAAGAGGTAAGAAGCTGCAACTTCTGCGTTACCACCAGCCAGCTCAAGTGCATTGATAACTTCTTGGCGACTGAAACCGAGGCCAATGAGGTTGGATATGACACTCTCTGGGAATGAGGGAGTAGAAGTAGCAGATGAAATGGCAGGCGTTGAAGACGCTTCTTGGAGTCTTCTTGAAGCAGCTGCAGCTGCCGCAGCTGATGCAGTGGATGATGATCCTACAGTGCTTGAAGCAGTGGTAGGACCTGTGAGGCCAGGACCAAGCTTTTGACCACCCAGTCTAGCTTCGTCGAAAATGCTCTTTGGAATCTCAGATTCCGGTAAAAATGGAGCCTCAACATCACCAATAACAAGTACGTTACGTTTTAAATCGATAGAAGCTTGATGACGACGAAGCATATCGAGTCCAAGCAACATGTCGACACCGGCATCAAGAATTGTCAATGAGACTGGGAGATATTGACCGGAGATGGACATCGAAGCTACAAGGACACGTCCCAAGATGGTCGATTGACCAACACCTTGAGCTATACCTTTAAATCTTGTATCAATCAAATGTGTCAATCCACATTTCTCTAACATCTTTGGACTCATAATTGTAGTCTGAGCACCTGAATCGACAAATGCCTTAACTGGAACACCATTAACTTCGAGTGAAACGTATAACATTGTCACAGAACCAAACATCTCTGGAGTCTCCTCAACAGCCATTTGGAAGTTATGTTCTAAGTCTTCAAGTTGCTTAATACGCTTCTGACTCTCCGGATCATTCTTGGTACGTTGTAGTCTATCCCACTCTTCCTTAGTGGCACCACCTGGATATCCATTACCAGCCATTGGGTGGCCACCAGCACCACCGGAGAGAAGACCAGCTTCAGCTAAAGGACGCATTAGCTGTGCAAATTGTTGAGGATCATGGACTGCAGTGGTGATTTGCGGATATAAAAGAGACAATTGCTGAATCATTGAAGGATTACCGAGGAGCTGCTGTCTCGCCATTTCAAGCTGCATTGCCATATCAGCTGGCATCCCCTGAGTCTGCTGTTGCTGTGGCTGTTCCTGTTGTACAAGACTCTTCATTCTAACGGATATTATATCATCTGGCTGGAATTCTAGCTGTGTCAGTGTCTTTGAGCCTTCATTAAGAGTCTTACCATTATGTATGATAATGAGGTTCTCGGTGTCCTCTCCGGTTTCTGCACCGATATATGCCCTAACGTCGTCGAGTGTCATATCAAATGACAAATCCAACGGAATTAGTTCCTCGCTGTGCTCTAATGAAGCTGTAATCTGTGGCATTTTGTTGGGTTGCTCTTAGTCTTTCTGTTATTGTTTAACCGAGAAGGTTTTGCCACTGTGTTTACCCTTTTGGTATCGCGATGAGGGCTGTGATTTTGTTTTCCCCACAACCCATCTCATTTATATATCCGGAAGCTTCGCCACCGCCACTTTTTTGTGCACAGCCTTGTTCCAGATCTTTCCCTGACAATACGGAATATTTTCTAATTTGTAATCCGTGATGGTCAAACGAGCTCTTAGGTCATCTACCGTGCTGTTAAGGGAGGCTGCGTTAGAGCCTGCTGTCGCATTAGAGGTATCTCCTTCTACACCAAAAAAACGTAAGATCAATGGCTCTTTGAAGAAGGGTAATTCCCAATCACCAAAGAAACCCAAGTACACATTCAAACAGTGGGAGAATGATCTGGCTATTCGGTATCCTATTCCAGAGGTTCTGACTCTACCCAGTGACTATGTCTCAAAGCATAATACATCCTTCATCAAAGGAATCCAACATATACTTGAGATAGACCCTTCTTTATATCCATGGATTGTCAGTGCTCCATTTGATGCATTCAGCAAAGATGGAAGCCAGGACAATTGTTTAGCAGATCATCACTCTAGACTGTGTCGGAGTGTTATCGGTCAACAAGTTAGTGGAGCTGCAGCTCTCTCCATCGAGAATAAATTTAAAGCTCTCCATGGTGGTGTTATGGGAACACCACAGCAGATTTTAGATACTGAAGATGAAAGATTACGTAGTGCTGGCTTAAGTGCCCGTAAAACGGAATACATTAAGAGCATCTCGAAGAAATTTGTTGATGGTGACGTTGATTTAAAACTATTCACTGATGGATCCGATGAAGAAGTGATTGAAAAGCTCGTTGAAATGAAAGGTATTGGTACATGGAGTGCTAAAATGTTCATGTGTTTTGGTCTTCAAAGATTGAATATCTTTGCATATGACGATTTAGGTGTCGCTAGAGGTATGTCCCGTTATTTGGACACGAGACCGGAACTCTTGGCAGTTGCAAAGAAGGAAGTTGACATGTCGCTCCATACAAAGAGATCCACTTTTGATGATAAGAGGAAGCGTGATTGGAAGGTGATCCATGATGCCCATGTCAACCATGTCGCGGATTCATTTGCCCCATATAAGTCTATCTTTATGCTTATTCTATGGAGAATTAGCTCTACAAACATCGAAATCCTTGAGCATAAGGGATAATGTACATTTATTTTAGACCCATTGTAGTGTTTTTTCTTCTTCAGAGAGCGATCTACTCCGGACCTTCACCACCAGGCACAATCATCGTTATATGGTTACCTGAGAGGAGGATCTTGTTTCTGTGTGTCTTCTCACCGTTATCAAACTCAGTGACGTCCTCTAATACCATGTTCACGAAGTCGTCAAAACCAATGAGTGTACCTACAAACTCCTTCTCTGAGGACATCAACACCCACACTCTCGAATTAATACACTTGTCCACAAGCTCAAGCGGCAGTGTCTGGGAGCCTGGTACCTCAACTGTTTCTGTATCTGACATGTTCCGTTTTTGTCTTAATTAATATCGTACTCTCCAGAGTCCTTTCCTCCCCATAGAAACACAGAGACACAGTTCAAATTTCGATGGTTGATTGAGTTAAGTGGTGTTCGGGTGTTCTCGATGTGTATGGAGTGGTGGTTTCTTTGAAGTGCCAAAGGGTGAGACACCGCGACAATCTCATACGAAACCGCCACTTTTTGTCCTCATTAAAGCAACCGAGTTGAATTTTTCACATAGTTTCACAAAAGAATTGAAAAAGGTGTGCAATGAGTGAGCTTCCATTACACCTTGCAATTAGACCACTTAATTTAGAAGATGTTGACCAAGTTGTGGCACTTGAAGAACTTGGGTTCCCACCTTCCGAAAGATGTTCTATTGAAGCTGTTAAGTATAGACTAATGACTTGCCCAGAACTTTCTAGTGGTCTTTTCATCAGAGAATTCAAACCAAAATATCATAAAAGAGATAGCGAGAATGAATCAGAAGATTTACAAGTGTCATCAGAAACAAAGGATTCAGATGATAATGCACAATTCCAAGAGACAGATCAACATGACAGTGAAGACGCCTACCTTCCAGAGGCTAAGTCTACGATAGTGAAGGAGAGACTCATTGGACAAGTCTTAGGGACAAAGATTGATGGTGATTTTATCACCGAAGAAGCTATGGAAATTCCAGACGGTAAAGATTCGGAGTCAGGTGTGAAGAAAGGTCATGTTGAATCATCAATTACCATTGGTATCCACTCAGTTGTGGTTCATCCTGATTATCAGAAGAAAAATTTGGCCACGTTGTTACTCCATGACTATATCCAAAAACTTTCAAATCAACAAATTGGTGACAAGATTGCAATCATTGCCAAATCTAACTTACTCCCATTCTATAACCGTCTCGGTTTCATTACAAAGGGTCCTTCAAAATGTCAGCACGGTGGGGAAGAATGGTTTGATCTCCATTGCCCACTGATCCCTGAAGATGACGATAAATAAGTTTATAATCTAGTAATCTCTGTGTTTATGATTTGTACTATTCTGGAATTAATCTTGTAAAATAAGCGTTAAATAACAATTATATACTACAAATGACTTATGTGTGCAAACAAATTCATTAATAAATAAAACTAGAAATAAAAATAAAAACAACCAAAACCAAAACCAACATAAAAAACGAAAAAAAGCAAATTAATAGATATCATCATCAAGAGAGTGTTCAATGACCTCATGGTCATATTGATCAAATGAAGGCATCTGTAAATGGAAGAAAGTAGTGTCGGTACTAGCACCGGCAGCGTAGCCTAAGTGTGATTCTTCATCTTCCAAGATATCAACAAAGGTGTGACGACTTGCACAGTCTTTATTAGCACCAAATCCTGCATTGATTAATGATCTTTTAATCCATGGAGACAAAATACCAGAGAAATGGAATTCAACCTCACGATCAGCGTATTTACTGATGGTTTTTCTAAGATCAGCTAAGATTTGAATACTCGTGGAATCAACTTGTGTAACAGAACTGAAATCAAATGCCAAAACTTTCAAAACCGGTCTAACATCCTCTGGTGTATTAGAGTCATTTTTTTTCTTACCCCATGGTAAAACCAATGGACCAGGATCGTTCCATGGTTTATCCATATTATTGATAATTTGTACTTTCTTACCCTTACGTGTAACTCTTTTAACTTCATCAAAGATCTTCTCGTATTGTCTAGAAGCATTGACATAAGTCCAACTCTCTGTTGGTCTAAAGACCAAAACACCAGCTGGTGGCTCAATCACAGGAATATCTGTATTGACCGTATCTTCATAAGGTACCCAAATTGTACGATAATTAATGTCTCTTCTCTTTGGTTTCTTATTCTCTTCTGTGTCAATTATCTTCTTATCAAGAGCTTCTGGATAAGAAACAATTTCAATTCCATGTGTAGAGCTCTCATCTTCACCACGATCAATAATAGTTGGATTAGCAGCCTCTGCAATCTTAACTCTTCCTAAGAAAACACCGCTAGGGAATGTAGCATTGTACAACAACACTGCAACGGATGCACAGATTGAGAAATAGATGGCATTTTCAATTGAAGAAAAGACTGAAATGAAAACACTGATAATAAAGATAAAACAGTCAGCTGGTGCAACTTTCCAGAAATTCCAAGTCACATGATAAGAGGCAGTCAAATCACTAACAGCGTGAATAATAATAGCAGACAATGTAGCCTTTGGGATCCAATAGAAAGCTCCTGTCAAACAGTATAAACCCAATAAAACACAGGCACCAGTGAAAATACCAGCCAATGGAGTCTTGACATTACATTTAGCCTTCAATGCAGATCTTGAGAAGGAACCAGTAGCAGGATAAGCATTAAAGAAAGTACCAATCAAGTTTGTAGCACCAATAGCGATAAGCTCTTGATCTGGAACAATCTTATAATCGTTAACTCTTCCAAATGATTTAGAAATAGAGATATGTTCCAAACATAAAATGATAACAGCAGCTGGTAATTCAGAAGCCATTGTACTGATAATACCATTTGGTAATGACATTACACCAACATCTCTTAAACCTGAAGGAACTTTACCCAAGATTGAAATTCTTGGGTTAGCAGTATCACCTCTAACAACGGCCCAAGAGATGCAAGTGAATACAATGATTGTAACACCACTTCTTAAAGCTTGACCATAGAAGAAGAACTTTTTGAATTTTGGGAATCTATTTGGACCGGTGTTACAAGCCCATTTCCATACGTATAAAATCACCAATGGGATAAGACCAAAAACGGCATCCAATTTTGTATGTGGTAAATTCTTAAGAGAATTAATGATAACTTTATATGTTGCTTCTCTTGTGTTAACTTTCTTACTGTAACCCATCAATGCTGGTACTTGACCTGAGATGATATTAAGAGCAGAGCCTGTCATGAAACCAACAACCGAAGGACTTGAAATGTATTCTAAAATGAATCCCAGTCTTAAGATACCTAAACCTAAAGTGATACAACCACAGACAAAACTTAAGACAGTGGCAATAACCGGTGCTGATAACGAAGGATCTTTCTCTTGAACTCTTGAAATCACCTTTGAAACTTCTAATGACATAACAGCAACAGGGCCAATAGAGACATCCTTTGATGTTGCAAAGAAACAATAGATGAAAACACCAACAAAGGCAGAATAAAGACCATATTGAGCTTCAAGACCTGCCAGTTGAGCATATGACATGGCCTGTGGAACCATAACAACACCAACGGTAATACCAGCAACAAGATCGGCATAAAGCCATGATAAGTTATAATGTAAGATCCAATGTGCTATTGGGAATAAAGATGTAACATAATTATAAGCTCTTTCTTTTGAATTACTAAAGAGTTTTTTCAGCCAATCAATGGCATTTGCAGGTGGTTCATGATAAGCATATAAAGGTAAAGTGTCACTTTGATTTCCTCTACCTTCATCATATAACTCATAGATATCCCTATGATTGCTCGATGATCCAGATTCTTCCGAGTTGAGGTTAGTCATCTTTAGTGTATCTAACTATTTGAGATTATATGGAGAGAGAAGTGATGTGAGCAAAATGCGGGTGATATAGATGAGACTTTATATGGATTATAAGGTTATATGAACTTGATAGATTACAGTTAAGATGATGTTAAAGAAAGAAAGAGAAAAAGAGTGGCATTACTACATTGAAAAAAAGGGCACCACTAGCCACAGTGGCACACAATTACTCAGATCTAATCCCACACATACACACCGTGAGCCACCGTGAGCCACACGATCTACTTAGTTCCTAAACTACTGCAAAAAGAAAGAAAATGATGCAAAAGCCACAGGAAAAGCTAACACTGCTGCTCTCCAACAATGCGCGAAGTGTTTTGTGTGCCTGCACGTGACTTTTAGGTGCTGTGGGTTTTCTTATTTTGTTTAAGCTACGCCACTTTTTGCGCCACAGTGAAATTGGAGCTTCACAAGTAAGATATACCAATAAAAAAACTGTAGAGAATTATCTGTGCTATCTGTGGAGGGTGTGCGTCTTTGTTTTCTTTAGAAGTCTTTGTAGCTTATCGGTCCTTTTTGGGTAAATTTCCCTAAAGTTCCCTTGTTTTTTGTCCTTCTTGCATAGAACCAGTCATTAGATTAGAAAGCCACCACTAGCCACATCTCTCCTTCTCTCCAGCTACCTCTCTCTCAATCACCACAGTTTTCTACATATGAAGATAAGGGTCCTCGTGCGGATAAGCGAATTTTCGCTTACTCTTTAAGTAGGAGCATAGTTATACCATATAATTGCCAAAATAGGAAACCTACAGACTGCAATTTTGCAAAGCTCGTAGTCATGAGACTGTATGAATAGAAATTTCACTAGAGATATTCATAGCAAAATATTCGTATCATAATATGTAAACTAAACAACTAAAATCTATCTTTTACAAACAATACTTTAAATAGAACTATAGCTCTACGGAATTGAGCGTATATGTGTACCGCAATGCCTGTGTTGGACATGACAGGGGATGGGGAAAGACACTGACAGGGTGTCTGGGGAAAATCAACACAACCACAAATACAAAACTTAGTCAAAACAAAGTCCTATTTCATACAAAAGAACGAGCGGAGCCCACGATATAAAACGGTTTATATCACTGTTTATGTATAGTTAAAGAATGAAATTTCTCTTTAATCTCCGGGCAGCCCACGTTGGAAGTAGCCCGGGCCCCACGTGTTTCCCTCCCCCCGTTGGGGGAACGATCCCCCCTACAGCCCCACGCAGAGATGCAAACGGTCTTCCACAGAGAGACGTATTCGGCCAAAAATCTCACATGGCGGACGTCCCCAGCCATTTAAACTTGCTAGGCCACATGGGCTAATATACCCCCTGTCTCTGTGTCTCCCCTCTGTATATAAAATTTAGCTTTCCCCCTCTTTTCTTTTCCTTTGTATATTTTGTAGAGCTACATAGTTAATATACCAGCATTTCATAGAGTATTAAGTCGCCATGGACTACGACGGATTCCAGCTTGATGAGAAGTACGATTCTAAATATGATACCGTCTCTGAGCCTCTCAGAAGGGATTCTGAATTTATGATGAGAGAGGCTATTATCTCTAAGAAGGATGAGTTAAGATCATATAATAAATTATTGAGACTTTATGGAGCAGAATCACCCAATCTCCAACCAAAGAATGCACAACTTCCACAAGATTTCAACATTTCATCAACGAGATTTGTCTCAGTTAATAAGATATTAGAATCAAAGCATAACTTAAGAGTTGAAAACCAAATTCTTAATTTCTTTATTTTCCTTGCATCAATTTTCTTGTTCTTTCAGTTTTCAATCATTGCAATTATTAAACTTGATATTGAATTACCAAGTTTAGAATTTGTCAATTATCAGGTGTTCTTCTACTATGTTTATTTGGCAGTGCTGATCATTGGTAAATCATTGACTTATCTCTTTATGGTACTCTTCTTTTCAAGAATTTATATTGGTCTTAAAGTCTTCAAAAAATCGGTTACCACAAATGTCTTATTGAAAGTTATTAATAGACAGTTTATTGGATTCTTATCAAATTCTTCTGTTACTATTGGGATCATTTTAATTGATGTTTTGTTGAAGCTAACTTTGACTCAATTGAAAATCATTGAAGATATTGAAGATTTATATTTCATTTCTATCTTGAATTGTTTCAAAAACGTCACTGGCTTACTAGACATAGTCTTTTATACAACAATTGTTGTTGGTTTGATCTTATCCATGATCAGAAAGATCGTCAAGTTTTACTACCCTACACAACTCAAACTTGAAGATTCAGAACAATAAATTTATCTCTTGAGGACCGCTATATGTGAGCATATGGAGTTTACGATTTTCTACGCAAACACACACATACCCCCCGTGATAGACTTTATATAATTTTTCAATGAACTAATGATAACTTTATTCATGAATAAGTAGAAGCAATTTTCTTCAGCCTCATCTGGTTTTTATATAGAGATATGCCCAGCTGTAGAAAAAAAATTGTGACACAAAGATTGCAGCAATTGTTAAGTACTCTCACTTATTTAACTAAGGACCGAAGAGAGTGCCCCCACGAAAACTAGAAATTTCCACCCACGCATTTCATTGTTTTTTACGCTTTTTTTTTCGCTACCGTTTAATCGTAAAAATTTGAGGGCCTAGGACTAGAAACCAAATCAAATAAATTAGGGTCTAGCGGTTTTTTTATATGTAACTCTACAATAAGTAACTAAATACGATTGAGGAGACTCAATTGATCAAAAGAAATATTCCTGTAGGTTGCGTTTAATATATAGTCCTGGTTTTAGGGTTATCTTCGAATCACATTTTATACTATTTCAACGCATTGAGGTTCAACTGTGAGACTCGTAAAACATGAAAATAATGTACGTATCGAACCAAGGTATGATTCGCTTACTTAATTACAAGGCCTGACTTATAAAACTATCAAGACGATCTAGAAATCAGTGAGTGTAAAAACAAAAATACGCTTATATATATATAGGGAAGGGGTAAATACTTTATGGTATAAAAATCCGCGCAGAATTACACCCCAGTTACAAGGCATTACCGTGTAGATACAAACGTCATATACGTTATAGCCTAAATTCAATATTGAAAACAAGGTTCAGCCGTATGGAAGGGATTATTCTGAAATCTTATATATATATATATATATAATCCTAATAATCTGATCTCAATATTCAATGTATCTAAATATATAGAAAAAAATTAAATGGTAGTCTAAAATGCTGTTAACGCCGCAGGGATATTACATAAGACTAACAATCTAAAGGGAACACAACTAAAGACTTACGATTTATAAATATGGATAAATAAACTCAAATTGGGTGTGAGAAACAGTTTGACACCCTTTCCTGACACCCAGCCACCCAGTTGGGTGATCTTCTTAAGGCGAATATCAAACCCATGTACGGCCCCCCTCTATGTTCCCCAGACCGACCCCACTATTGATTCAGCCTTTTATACTGGTAACATGTCCGAGAATCGCAATAGTAATTGTGAACAAGGCAAATCTTTTTGCGTCGGTAGCCGCTTTTTGCCCATTGCCCATTATGTTGGATTTGGCTAGGAGTCCTACAGATTTCACAGCGTCTCGGTGTCCTTCAGCTGTGGACCAATAAAACCTCGCGGATTGCGGTTGTTTAACTGGAAATATCAGCACTTTCTAGTCTCTAGTCACTAGTTTCTCCACTCGAACTTTTATATGCAGTATATAGAACAAAGCTAGAACTTTTGGAGACTAGGAATGTTAATAAACATATATGTGGACTTTGCTTATCAGGTATTGATATACCATTGAAAAGCCTCACATATAGCGAATATCTCTAAGGAGGGACTACAGAACACTTTTTCTGACCTAAGTCCGAGTCTCTTCAAAAGTCCTCAGAAATAACTCATCGGTTGCATATCTGTTTCGAATTTGATGCGAGCGAGCCTTCCCAATCGCTGAATGCCCTATTTACGGTTTTAAGCAGTACATAAAACGCTCCTAACAAAAACCTATTAGGGGGAATTATAATGAACGACTTGTAATGAGTGATATATATCGAATTGTGAAATTAAAAGCTCCATAATTGCATTGGCTCATCTTTCTCTTAATTCAACTACAGGATAGAAGCGATCAAACAATTTCTCCTTCGAGCTTGTTTATGTCAATTAGCCCGGTCGGCCCTACCTAATGACCCGAAGACCGAAAAAAGCAGTATCGATGGAGATTAGAGAATTTTTCGATGTTCACCGCGAAAGCCGAAGGGTGTTTGATCTAGGGGTCGTCGGTGTTAAGTGATTAGAGGTACAAAATCGTCTATAGCAGACCTTGGAGTAAACATTTGATTGGATCTATTTAGGTTCCATATAGCTAGAAGCTACGTAAACCTTCTTCTAAAGTTATATTACAAGAATTCAACACGGTTGTGTATGTGCTTGATCCATCTAATTCAGTCTCTTCAAAATCCCGCTTTAGTCTCACTAGTCCACCCCTGGCGGAAAGCTAGTCCCGAACGAAAAGGAATTTTTGCTTGGGGCCAATGAGGGCCGACCCAAAGATGCCCGCATACATATAAAAGAAATGGAACTCCCCAATCAAAACATCAAAGCTTAGAAGTGCTGTTTCTTTCTTTGATTCTTTGTAGAACCAACAATCGTTCATAATGCTCAGCAGATCTACACAAAAGGTTCTCCTCCAGAGATCCTCCGCTCAGCTCAGTAGAGCCCTTGTCGCTCAATCCCTTAACAAGTCCTCTCTCTTGTTCCAGAGAAACTTGACTTCTTCTAAGTCTGCCGCTTCTGAACTTGCCACATCTGAGACTTCAATCTCTGGTTCTTCTTCTTTCAAGAAGGCTGCTAGAGTTATCTCTCCAAATGACACTAACAAGAAGACTATTGTCGTTCTTGGTTCTGGTTGGGGTGCCATCTCTTTCCTCCAGCACGTTGACTCTACTAAGTACAACGTTGTCATGATCTCTCCAAGAAACTACTTCTTGTTCACACCATTGCTTCCATCTTGTCCAGTCGGTACTGTTGATGAGAAGTCCATTATGGAGCCAGTTGTTTCTTTCGCCAACAAGAAGAAGGGTGATGTTACCTACTACGAGGCCGAGGCTACTTCCATCAACCCAGAGGCTAACACTGTTACCATCAAGTCTTTCTCTAACATCAACACCACTAGCGGTGTTGGTATTGACATTGGTTTGAAGACCAACGAGATCGCTGACATCAAGTACGACTACTTGGTTTCTGCCGTTGGTGCTGAGCCAAACACCTTCGGTATTCCAGGTGTTGAGGAGCACGGTTGTTTCCTTAAGGAGATTCCAGACTCCAAGAAGATCAGACACAAGTTCATTGAGGCCGTTGAGAAGGCTAACTTGTTGCCAAAGGGTGACCCAGAGAGAAAGAGACTCTTGACCCTTGTTGTTGTTGGTGGTGGTCCAACCGGTGTTGAGACTGCCGGTGAGTTGCAGGACTACATTGACCACGACTTGAAGTCCTTCATGCCAAACTTGGTTGATGAGGTTCAGATCATCTTGATTGAGGCTTTGCCAGTTGTTTTGTCTATGTTCGAGACCAAATTGACCTCTTTCGCTGAGAAGGTTTTGAGAGACACCACCATTGACTTGAAGACCAAGACCGCTGTCGGTAAGGTTGAGGCTGAGTATTTGATTGCTAAGACCAAGAAGGATGACGGTTCCGTTGAGGAGACCAAGATTCCATACGGTGTCCTTGTCTGGGCTACCGGTAACAAGCCAAGAAAGGTTGTTACTGATGTCTTCAAGAAAATCCCAGAGCAGAACGCTGCTAACCGTGGTTTGATTGTTGATGAGCACTTGAGAGTTCAGGGTACCAACAACATCTTCGCTATCGGTGACAATGCCTTTGCTAAGTTGCCACCAACTGCTCAGGTTGCTCACCAGGAGGCTGAGTACTTGACCAAGGTTTTCAACAAGATGGGTAGAATTCCAAACTTCCACGAGCAATTGGAGAAGAGAACCGAGAAGGTTGACTTGTTGTTCCAAGAGCACGGTTTCAAGCCATTCCACTACATTCACATGGGTGCCCTTGCTTACTTGGGTGCTGAGAAGGCCATTGCTAACATCACATACGGTAAGAGATCCTTCTACTCCGGTGGTGGTGTTATCACCTTCTACATCTGGAGAGTGTTGTACTTGGGTATGATCTTGTCCTGGAGATCCAGATTCAAAGTCATGGCTGATTGGTTCAAGATCTCCTTCTTCGGTAGAGACGCTTTCAAGGAGTTGTAAGTTGTTACATTTCTTCCCGATATACGACTTGATGACGAACCGAATTACTACATACACGCAAACGCACAAATATCAAAAACGATGTTCATAGATCCTGTTTTTTATTGTTTACCATTTTTTTTCTTTTCATTTGTTTAGGTGGTTTGGTGATGATTAGAATTGCACACCCAAACCCATAACCTACCTCAATATTCATGACTTATCATTAATTTGTACCATATTATTATAGTATATTTACTTGTAGTTAAAAGAAGTACCATGTAAATAGGAGTATAGCAAGTACAGCACCAAGAACAATGTTACCATTTGTTGTTGTTGCACAGTACATAGCTACTCCTATTATGCTATCAGCCATCAATTGTAAATAGTTCTCATACTGTGCACTGGTTGATAGTCTTATATCTTTACCTGTAGATATCAATAAGCCTTCAGAATTGACAACTTCTTGTGGTTTACCGTTGATTTGTATGTTTAGATAAACGGGCTGGTGGTCTGACGATGTAACTTCTGGCAGTGATTGATATTTCACCAAAGCATAATCTTCTGGTGAGTAGGTTTGGAAGAGTATTCTATCACACCAAGATGGGATTCGTTTCCTATTGTAGCTGGTGCTTCCAACATGGTACTTATAAGTAGGCTTGAAGTTGATCTCTTCTTCATGCATTCCAATGAATGCATCCCCGGACTGTACTATGTCTGTCAGTTCATCGTTATTGAGTAGTGTTTCCGACTCATTATTCTCATCATAATGTTTAGCTCTATAGTTCAGATCTCCCATAAAGAAAGTATGGCACTTAGGCTTGAACACCGAGAATCCATCATTGAAGTCCATCGATGTCACGAGTCTCCAATAGTCCTCGTTACGTCTCTTCGAGAATCCTTCGTTAGCCGACAAATGCGCAGTACAGAAGGTGAATTCCTCATTCTTGTAGTTGATTCTAATACCAGTGGCACCTTTCAAGCTTGAATACAACATACCACAAGCAGCAGACGACGTTGAGACTTTATTGACATATGAGTGATGAGGGGTGAGAATGAAAGAGCCAATAGCACCAACGTGTTCATTAGCAACAATGTCAATCGACTCGTTATAGAATTCCGAGATATTTGCCTGGATCTTAATTCTAAGAGAGTTTAAGTGGATGTCTACAGCTGAATATGAAGTCGACTGCACAATATCGGTGAGCTCTTGGAACCCAAAAACAAGCAAGTCGGGACATTTTGGAGGCAATGCACCTACAATTTTTTCTTGGAAATTGGAATCAACCTGTGAGAGCTTTGCACAGTTAAATGTTAAAAGGAAAACGTCGATCATCTCTGCTTTTCTGTAGCTTTCTCGTAAGTTTCCAAGCTCTAACACAGCAACAAGCAAATTAAAGTGCCAATGTAGCCTCCGGGTAAGTGCCCATAATCAAATTTCAGCGGTACGGGCACGCCTACATCCGAACATCTTCTCCATCTTTCAGTCTTATCTTATCATTTTATCTTTTATCTTAGTCTTTTCACTCTTAGAATCTTATTCTACGAAATTGATCGAAGTGTATAGAAAGTTCTTGCTTGTTTAAAACTCCTACGTTGAGAATGTGATTGCTAAGGAACGGTATAGCCAACTATACTCCAATTAAGGAAACTCCAAGAAAACTCTTAGGAAACTTTATATTTCATAGCAATGTCATATATCCCTCATAGCTAGGCAGCAACCATATAGACTGTGTATAAAAGCACTGCTCCTCCTCCCTCCGATGCTGCTTCCCTGATTCACAAAAGCCTTGGGGCTTATTTGATACATTTATCGTAGTTATACATCTAACTACATAGGTAATCATCTAAGTCTCAACCATGCTATAACAGGGAGGGTACTTATGTAATACATACGTAACTCTATAGAGTTCTCATCATTTTACTATGGTTGAGAGAATTCCGTCAAGTAAACACTTGGTGGTGACAGCAAGGCTGGAATAACGTCTTCAGAGACGTTGGGATCAACGAAACCGTTGATCTTGGGTAAGCATAACTTTTGCTTGTTCTCCTTCTATAGATTAACCATCTATGGAAGTAAAAGGTAGGATATAATTTATCTATAACCTAGGCTGTTCTCCTTCTATAGATTAACCGTCTATGGAAGTAAAAGGTAGGATATAATTTATCTATAACCTAGGCTGTTATATATTGGGCTGGTTTTTTTTGGTTTTGATGAGTTTGAGATCAGAATGAAGACGTTCATTAAAGTCTTGAAAATTACAGAATCTTTTTTCCAGATAGAAAGAGACTTTACTATTTATTAAATAAGTCCTTGCTTCTTTAAATCATTGTAGACTTTTTCGCTCATAACATTACCTTCGTCATCTTCCACTTCAACTGCGTTTTCCTTCTGCGACTCTATAGATTTCTGCTCTAATACCAACTTATCCCATAAGGCCTGTGCTTCTTTAATCGTTGTAATATCTTTAAACTTTTGAGGTTGTGTTATACCAAGACACTTTAATCCGTGAATATGCTTACTTTCCAGGAAATGTGCTTCAAATGCCCTGCGTCCCTTATAGGAGTAATTACTGCAAATTTCACAAGGATACTGAATGTCCAATCCGTGTAATTTGTAGAGCCAGTGAGGTATAGGTTGGCCATCTGCACCCACTGGCAAGTTCATTGGATTATAAAGGTCCATTTCATCAGTGTTCTTCTCGGTATCTTCTTCATCTGATTCATCTGTTAGCTCATCCTCTTCTAGTTTTTGGAGCTCAATCAGTCTTTCCCTTTCAGTCAGTGCTTTTCTTCTTTCAGTGTTCAATTTAGAATCAACACGCTCCTTATTCACAAATTCCGTCAGTTTAGGAACTTGATACTCTAAGAACTTGTATCCTTTCTTCTGTGATGATTTGTCCTGCTTTTGAGAGTTCTTGATATGCTTTTTACCAGTTAAATGAGCATCAAAGACCGTCTGCTTAGCAAAACTCTTATTACAGTCTTTACAAAAGAGTGGATCGTCACTTGTTTGTGTGTCTTTGGAAAACTCCTTCTCGATAATCTCCAACTGTGAATCTAAGTCTAGCAGAGGCTTTGCTCTTTTTATATAGGAACAAAGGTAGTTAAAGAGATCTTCCAAGTATCTAACATATTCTCCATCTTTTTTAGTGATATTTTGAACTGTGAAATCATCAAATATCTCCAGGTATTTCACGTAGCTCAGCTTATCTACTGATAAGTTTAACCATCTCTCGTGAAACAAAATAAGATCAAGGTATTTGCCGAAATACTCTTCACCTGAGAATAAATTTCTGAGTTCAATATCACTAGCCACCTCACTCAAGATATTAACTTTAGAAGACTTCATAGCGTAGATCTCCGATAGACCTTTAACAACAGAAGAGTCCTTGGAGCTCTCTTTGATCTTATTAAACAAAGCATCAAACTGCTTCAGCTCAAACGTCTTGTCTTCAAGCTCATCTCTGTCAATAGAATAGTCATCAATAACCGATTTCTGTCTTTTATAATTCTCTAAAAACCGTCTCATTTCGTGTTGTTGTAGTAGCACTTCTCTGAAAGATCTCTTCTTCCTCACTTTTAATGAACTGTGCTCATCTTCGAGAAAATGAGGCGAAGTCTCGGGATTTCGAGCTATCCTATCGGCCAGGGCCTGTTCTATCGACTGCAGCTCCTCTACAACAGCTCTGTGCAACTCCAATGACATGCTTTTTGTTTAGTTATTAAGAGAACAGAGTTTGTAAGTAAAGTTGAAATAAGCTCATTGATATTTTCGCACTCATCAAACGCATTCGCGATTTTTCAGGTTGCTAAGCTTACCCTTGTTGATGACACATTTTTATAGCTTTTCCTATCTCTATTGATTTAGTTTGACCTAAGTGAGATGACTATTGTGAAGGTTTGTGGTCTTAGAGACCTGGAGTCCGCAACTGTGGCACTCGATGCCGGTGCTCACTTGGTGGGAATGATCCTTGTCCCTGGGAGAGCACGTACTGTTTCTCCCGATGTTGCAAAGCAGATTACTCAGTTGTGTAAATCACGCCAAAGGAAGCCTTCTTTAGAGCTTTTGCCTTTGCTAGACACTGAAAACTGGCCTATGAGTGCATATGACCTGATTAAAGACAATGGTCCTTACGCAGTTGGTGTCTTCCGTAACCAGACAGTGGAAGATATCAATAATTCAATCGAGGAGCTTGGGCTTGACTTCGTACAGCTACACGGAAGTGAACCTAGAGATGAATACATTGGGAAGATCAGTGTTCCTGTCATCACACGATACGTTCCAAATGACCCTGAGATGCATCTTGTCAATGAGCCAAAGAGACAAGTATTGACGTTGTTTGACAGTGAAGCAGGTGGAGAAGGTAAGAAATTGGACTGGCAAGACCTCGGTAAGTGGGGTCAAGAATCTGGTGCTAAGTATGTGCTTGCTGGTGGTTTAACACCAGAAAACGTCAAGGAAGCAACATTGGTGCACGGTGTCATCGGTGTTGATGTCTCTGGAGGTGTTGAGACCGAAGGCATTAAAGATCATGAAAAGATCAAGAAATTTGTACAGAACGCATTACAATGAAAATATAGACGTAAACTTCTTAAAATGGAACTAAATAATAATAAAAAGGAGCTCTCTTAAGCAGAAGCACCGGAGATGAAGAACCACTTGTCAATGGACTTGTCAATTGGAGCATCCTTCAAGTCCTCACCAGCTGGAACCTTCTCAGCGAAGGAAGCATCGTAAGAAGCAGTGTTGGACAAGTCAGTGTTGGTCAACTTGATTCCGTCTGGGTCAGTCTTACCCTGGATAAGTCTGTCCCAAGCCTCAGCACACTCTCTGACAACCTCGTCAGCGTACTTTTTGTTCTTGGCCTCACCGGAGAAGGCAAACTGGTTCTCTGGCTTTCCATCAGGAATCTTGTAAACTCTGAACCACTCATTTGTAGCTCTGAGCAAACCTGGCAAGTGACGCTCGACATCCTCGATGTCGTTCAACTTTGGAGCCAATGGGTCGTTAACGTCAATGACGATAACCTTCCAGTCGGTCTCACCCTCATCCAAGAGGGCCATGACACCAAGGACCTTGACCTGCTTAACCTGACCGGTGTAACCAACAGCCTCACCGATCTCACAGACATCCAATGGATCGTTGTCACCCTTAGCCTTAGTCTCTGGGTGGATCTGGTTTGGATCCTCCCAGGTCTGTGGGAAAGCACCGTAGTTGTGGATGTAACCGTGGTGTGGGAATACGTTTCTGACGAATCTGAGCTTACCCTTCTTGGTGTCCTGGATGATTGGGTTCAACTCCAAGTCCTTGGAAATCTCAAGCTTGGCGTTAGACCAACGTGGAATCTCAACGATCATGTTAAGAATCTGCTTGGACTCATCAGCGTACAATGGGATGTCGTGGAATGGAGAGACTGGCTTTCCGTCCTTCTCGACGAAGACCTTGTAGTCCAAGGTGTTCTTGGCACCGATCTGTCTGGTAGTGTAAGACATTGTTTCAATTGACCTTAATCTCTCCAAGATAGCTGGTAAAAGCAGAAATCAGTTTTGGCACTTGCCAAAAAAACCTTGGTCGACGTCCGGCGGACGTACGTGAAATGGAAACACCTGGACACCTCGCTCAACGTGCTTTATCACGTGATGATGTGGCGAAAGCCACACTTTTCGCGATCTCGAGATGGCTCTTCTGCTTACGTAAACCATCCAATCTATAAACCTGTCGCATATTTTTAGTGTGAAAAGCTATGGATTTAAAGACAGATATCTACGTATACAAATGAGTGCTTATCCTGGTGTTGTTGTATTCGACTTGGACTACACCTTGTGGCCTTGCTGGTGTGACACGCACATCTCTCCGCCTTTAAAATCCGAGTCATTAGACACAGTCGTTGATAAGTACGGGTATAAACTATCGTTTTATAAAGATGTTGGTGATATTATGGAGATACTGAAAGAAAACGATGTTAAGATCGTCGGTGCTTCCAGGACATGTGCACCACAGGTTGCAAAGAAGTTGCTGAAGCTTCTACATCTGAATGACCAGCCTGCTATTAACTACTTTGACCATTTGGAATGGGGTACTTTTTCCAAGAAAAATCATATAAAGTCTGCAATGGACCACATGGTGAACAATGGCATTATAACTGATGACGTTGAGCTCCATAATGTTGTGCTATTTGACGACGAAATGAGAAATAAAGACGTCGAGACAATTGGATGTCTCTTTGTTCACATCCCAAATGAACAGTACGGCTTGACAAGGACAATATTCGACAATGGAATGGAAAAATATAGACAAAAGATCAGTTCACTATAAGATACACGATCGAAATTACGTATTTATATTAAACAGATATTAAAAACTCTTATTTTCAAGAAATTAGATGTCCATAGCGAAAGCCTATAGATAGAAGCAATATATAACGATTGTATTCACTGAGACTTCTCGGCCTCGTCAACGAGACTCTTCACGGATGTGATGTCACTCTTCAAGTCCTCCTTCTCTGTCTCTTCTACTTCTGTCTTTGTCTCCTCTGGTGTTTTTTCTGTTACTGACTCATCGGCCTCTGTAAGGTGTGGGAAGGTCTTATAAACGAGATAACCGGTGATTGCAACGGCAACAGCAGCAACAGCACCAATAGCTGATTGTCTTCTTGTGAACTTGGCCATCTTCGCTTTCTTTTTGTTCTCTTTGTCCTGGAAGCTACAAGCAAAAACGAAGAGAAAGTGAAAGTTTTCTTCTTTTAAACTTCAACTTGGTATTTTTTACCCAAAACGATAAGGGGGTTCGAGTTTCCCGAACCGGAAGCCCAAATCGCTGTGGGAAGAGCTGACGCGTTTTTTGCCATTTTAATTGTTTACGCGTTTTGTCGTTTGTCTCTGTTCCTTACTTTGCGGGGTGGGTAGTAAATGGTGAAATAAATAAATAACAATGGACAGAGAACAAAGAAGGGAAATCAGGAAAAGAGGAGCAGCCTCGAGGCAATTGGCTACATCAGAACAGGAAATCGTCATAAGGACACCCAAATGGGTGTCTAGAGACTCCGGTGCACTCATCACAGAGCAAATGTCGCTAACTCATTCACCGATATTACAACGACATGAAGACTTGACACCGACAAGGCCACATAGGGCTGACGACTTCATTGACCCTTCTATCTTAAGGTATGACCAGCCAAGGACACCGGAACAAAGAGTGCCGTATCGCTACGAGCCTACAACGAATGAGTCCAATAGATCGGTTGTATCAAGCAGGCCTACTCCTCAAAAGACGAATAAGCAGAGACCAATCCAAGAAGTCTCGGAAGATAAAGGCTCATCGTCGCATGTACCTAAGAAGCCTAAGACGAAGAAGAAGAGTAATAGTAAGAAATCTAAAAAAGCCCCGGAAAATGAATATGATGATGATGGCTATACCTCAAACTTCATCTCTGGTGCAGAAACAGAAAAGGATTACTCCTCAATGGATGAGTTTGTGCTAGAAGAGGACTCTGATGAAGATGCTCTGGGTGCTCAGCCTTCTATTGAAATCTCTAGATTGCCAACTTCGAGTGCTCGTCTAACGGCAATTGACGTTATAATGCATTTCTTAGAGACTCAAACGCCAAATTCGTCATCATTTGATACTTTTAATCAATTGAATCAGACAATGCTTGCAGAGATCTTAGACTTAAACCTGGTTAATAATCACTACGTTTACCAGCTAAGAGATTTGAAGAACGATAAGCAATCTTTAAGGAAGGACATTCTAGCAAGAAGAAGAGAAGTTGCTCTACAAACGGCAAAACTGGAAAAACTAAGACAGGACTACAATAAAGTAAGGACCTTGTTAGCAGCTAAATGGAAGATTAAAAATAAGTTACAGGAAGTCCAAAATGATGATAAAGAACCAGACATCATGGAGAAGATGAACACCCTGAACAACGTCCTTGACCCCCATTGGTCACTTGTCGATAAGCTGAGAGCACTTAATGAAAAACTCCATGACATTGATAGACAGCTCAAAGCTTGAAATAAAAATTACGTAATAAATGAGTCGTTATCATCAATACTTCCCGATTAAGTAGTTTTCGCGCAAATCTCTCTTTTTGGAAGCTTTTTTTGTTCAGTGAAAGAAAAAAAGGGACGAGACACAACTCCGTTTCCTACCCATTCGAAAAACTAATAAACAAATAGAAATACTACAATGTCTGGAGAGTCCGTTTTGTTCATCTTCTCGGTGATTCTCAACGCCGTCAACTTGTTCCTCCAGGTGTTCTTCACCATTATGTACTCTGATCTTGAGTGCGACTACATCAACCCAGTGGAGCTTTGTAACAAGCTCAACAAGTACATCGTCCCGGAGGCTGGCCTCCACGCTTTCTTGACCGTGTTGTTCCTCCTCACAGGCCATTGGTTCACCCTTTTGCTCAACTTGCCACTTGTTGCCTACAACGTCAACAAGATCATCAACAAGAACCACTTGCTCGACGCCACAGAGATCTTCAGAACTCTTAATAAGCAGAAGAAGGAGTCCTTCATCAAGTTGGGTTTCCACTTGTTCCTCTTCTTCTACTACTTGTACAGAATGATCATGGCCTTGATTGCCGATGACTGAATTCTCGGCCTCTCTCTCTCTTTAAAAAAGGACCGAATGTACAATAAACTATAAGCTATTATCCAATGTAGTACTACACGTAACTCCCATAAAGCAAAAATCCCATAGCACCAAGTTATAAGCGAAATAAATAAAGCAGCAATAAAAAAATTCTATTCTATAGGCTGGCGACGCCCAATACCAAACAAGTTCGCAATATCCTCACGAGATAGTTTCGAAGCCTCTTTCATTCCAGTTGGGTCCAGTGCACTCTCAATCAAATCCTCCTTACGCTTCTGCAGTTGTAGGATACGGTCTTCGACGGTGTCTTTTATCAGCATTCTATGAACCGTCACAGGCTTTTGCTGGCCAATTCTGTGGCAACGGTCTTGAGCTTGTGCTTCCACGTACGGATTCCAAAATGGGTCCATAATAATCACATGGTTAGCACAAGTCAGGGTCAAACCAGAGTTACCAGCCTTCAGAGAGATCAGCATCAGCTTCTTACTGTCGTTACGGTAAAACTCCTTAACCACCTCGTCTCTTGCCTGAGCATTCATGGAGCCGAGGTACTCCAAGCACTCAATGTTCTCTCTAGCCAAGAATTTGTTCAGAATTGAGAAGAAAGATGTAAAGTGTGAGAAGATGATCACTTTGTCGTCGGGGTCCTTTTCCCAGATCTCTCTTAGCAATGCGATGGTATCAGCAAGCTTTGGTGAGAATTCCAGATTCTCCACTTTCAAAGAGTTCAGGGTTTCCAGTGCATCTCTGTTATTCTTTCTCTTCTCTTCGTACGCCAGTCTGATCATCGGCACAGACTGGTTCTTCGTAACTCGCTTATCAAACACCTCGTAGTCAACCAGTTCGTTCTCCTTAACCGGCATTCGGCAGGTGATACACTTTGAGATTCTGACGTTCTCTTTGACGCCTTCCTGGAAGTTTTCGAAGAACTGCCCACAGCACTCTTTACATAAGCCATGGCCACAAGGAAAGAATAGCACTAGCTGGTCCAATGGCGGATCATCGTGGCAGATTGGACAAGTCACGCCAGACTCGGTGGCTTCGTTGATTCGGCGCACAACTTCTGGCTTGAACTTCTCTGCGTTCTTGCACATCGAGTCAACGGTGGCCGTAGAGATCACATTACCCTCTTCGTCGTACATGACACCTTTCTTCCGGTCTCCAATTCTGACGAGCTCTGAGTGCAAGCACGCCTGTCTTAAACGTAAAAGCAGGACAAAGATGTACGAGTAGTCACCTTTGGCAATTGGGCCACCAAGGATTTTCTGCACTTTGGCAGCTGAAGACTCCTCTATTGATCTGTAGAAAGTCTCCTCGTTCTTATTTGAGCTCAGCAGTGTGTTCTTTATGACGATGCTCTTCTCAGGCAGATCCAGAATCGGCTTACCGTCAATGGTGGAGTTCTTCTCGCGTCTTAGCATGATACTTCTTAGCAAGATTCTCAGCATCTTGATCGCTCTCTCGCTGTCCATCTCGTCATTTCTTTTATCATTGACTCGAAGCCTGTTTGAAATCTCGTCTTTGAATCTCTGTTCAGAGTTGTACGGTCTGATTTTAAGAAATCTCAAGAGAGGATACAGCTCGTCAACCTTGTTCTGCATAGGCGTACCAGATAGGCACCATCTGTAGTGGGACGAGAGAGAAGCAGCAGAAACAGACACTTTTGTGAATTTGTTCTTGATCTGCTGGGCCTCATCAAGAACGACTCTATAGAACTTAGAGTCTGGCCCAAAGAAAGGAGAGACATAATCGTCGCCGCTTTTTAACTGGTTGATCCTATTCAAATTCGGTGGCTGTTTCAAGTTAACCTCGGTTCCGTTGCCCATTCTGCAATGCTTGCCCAGCTCTGAAGATAGAGTACCGTAGGAAGTCATGACAACATCGTAGTTTTTCAAATCACTCCAAGAGATCTTTCGAGAGCCGATATTGTGGAACATAAAGATTGTAAGACCCACGGCCTCTTTCACTTTAGTCTCAATCTCACCTTTCCACTGGTTAATCAAAGAGACAGGTGCGACGATGAGCGTGGTTTTACCGTACTCCGTCGCATCCTCGTCTTGGTTCTTCTCTGCCTTGTGTGACACCATCAACGCGAGCATCTGAACGGTTTTACCGAGACCCATGGCATCTGCGAGAATACCACCGCGTTTCTTCTTATCATCCTCCGAGTCTTCCATCCACTTCAAACCGATACGCTGATGTTTCAGCAAATTGATCAAAAGCTCATCAGGGGTATTGGATTCACCTTCAACTTCTTGTTCTTCCTGTTTCTTCACCGATTCGAGCAAGTGGATCAAGTCTTCGGTATTGGTAGTGTACTGGTTCAAAGATGCTTGGTTTCTCTGGAGATCGTATCTCTGCTGCTGGCGAGCCTCCAGCTCCTGGACTCTACGCATGAAGAACGAATCTTGTTCGTCCTCTTCCTCATCGTCGCCGATTAGTATCCGCGTCTGTCGGTCTACCTGCTCTTGTAGCCGTCTTCTTCTTTCAGCCTCAATCATCAGCCTTCTCTCTCTCTCAGCCTGTTCCCTCTGTTGGAAGATTGCCACTAGCACAGGCTTTTCGTGCCTGAGAAAGTAGTTAAGCTTGGCTTTTGATTTCTCGATGGATGCCTTCATTTTCTTCTCTTTCTCGGCGTGCTCCCTCGTCTCGCCCGATAGCTTCTTCATCTCGTCTACAATGCTCTTGATCTTGACGTTCTCCGGCGAGATACCCATTCTTAGCAGCTGGTCCCTTTTGGTCTTCAGCTGAATCAGCTTCTCGGGACGGTGTGTCTTTCTGTGCGCTAGCACCTGAAGTGCACGCTCGTACCTCCGCAGTCTTGAAGCTAGCTCGTTCTCACGGTACGTCACCTCCAGCTGGTTCTTGAAGAACTGCCTGTTCGCTTCCAGCACACCTGATGCGTGCTGGACGATACCGGGGTTCTCGGTTTTCACGAAGGGTCCAGAGCCCTCCCTCTTCACACCTGCAACATTGTGGTGGGCCAGCGTTGCCGTTGGGGCCCCCTGCGATTCTTTATCAGCTTTAACTGACGCGTGTGCTGCTGCCTGAGGGGCTCCTGACGCTGGCCCGCCAGCCTCTGAAAGCCGTGGAAAGCCTGTGTAGGAGTTGACGAACGACTGTAGCTGGGGTGGCAGTGCCGGTCTAAGTGGCTCGGCCGCTATGTACCTCGGTGCCTGGGGGTTTGCCACTTGCCTAACCTCCGTGATGATAATGTCATCATCGGAGTCATCAGAGCTCAGGGTCAAGTCCACAACACGACTCTCCGGTTTGAAACGTTTAGATGGATGATCCATCTTCTTGCCCCTCTGTAAGTCTTGGTGTAAAATGAGTGGTAGAGATCAAAGAAGCCTCCTCTTCATGTAAATTTGTTTATCTTTGGTGGGTTACCACTCAAAAAAGCGCGCGCGCCTGTGTAGCACAAGCTTATTATGTGATGCATCACATTTAACCGCTGCTCAAAAAGAAAAAACGGGGCGAGGGTTACCCGGCGCGCTTACGTAAGGCGCTTTTCTACTTCCGCTTATTGGGAGTTAAATCCGCTTAGCGGAGCGGTTTCGCTTTCGAGATGACTAAGATTACTATTGCTGCTGTGTGCTTCTCTGGGGAGATTTAGTTGGTTTCTTCTTGTTCCCTCCCTGTCTCTCTGGCTCTCTGTCTCTGTCTCTCTCTCATTACCAGTCCCAGATATATCCTAGATGGAGAAACTGACATCATTCTTCAAAGGCAAAGGTGCCATCGAGCAGAGCCGTAAAGAGGAGGTTCAAAAAATTGTCCCCTTATCAGACTGTTCTCATGACTGTTCAAGCTGCACAACTTCGTTTCCTTCATCTGTGAAAGTGGAAAACGATGCAGATATTTACAACTCTTCAAAGCCAACTGCGTGTCATTTCATAGTGCCTACTGGTAAGTCTGACTGGCTTCATGACGCAACATCAACTCCGAATACAGTGGAAAACGCAGTTGCTAACTGGATAGAAGAAAACGGCAAAGCCCATTTCCCAGATGAGGAGGCAAGCGTTAAAGTGAGCACTTCATCGTTTCCAACGGACTTAATGGATATCAAATGCATGAACGGTGAGTGTAATGACATTTTGATCTTACCTTTCTTTGTATGGATAAAGAAGGTTGATCATCAAGACGTTCCAAAAGTGCTTGATGAACTAGTTCCATTGCTTAAATCAGCACATGAAAATGGTACAAAACCACCATCTGTCGTTGCAGATCACAAGATTGAGCTTTCTCAACAGTTATCTTATATCTTCCTTTGCTCTCATACAACAAGAGACAAACGTTGTGGTGTAACAGCTCCACTGATGAAACGTGAAATGGACGCAAGATTGAGAGAAACTGGACACTACAGAGACGTTGGTGATGATACTGCCAACGGTGTGAACGTTTCTTTCATTAACCATGTAGGTGGTCACAAATTCGCTGCTAACGTAATTATCTATTTGAGATCTGGAGAGATCATTTGGCTAGCTAAATGTACCCCTGCAAATGCAAGACCGATCATTGATGAAACGGTCCTTGGTGGTGGTAAAGTCTGGATCGATCTCGTTAGAAGGGTCCAGAAGGGTAAAAGTATAGAGTGGTAAATTAGATTTTATTATATATTCAGCTATTTATATTCATTCATTCTTCTTCTTCTTTTTCCTCTTCTTCTTGTGGACTGAAAACTCTTAGAACGTTCAATCTCTTTTGTAAAGAGTCCAGTCTGTCCCTTGTCAACTTTGATTTGGCGAGGATCTTCTCCAGTCTGGTTATCTCCTTAGTGAAGAAAGCCTCCTCACCATTGATGATCTTATTCAAACACTTTCTGTAGTAATCCATTCCTTCATCCAACTCACCAAGTAACTCAGTGGCTACCTCAGTTAACTTCTCAGGGCCAGCTTGTAACAAAGCCTGGACCTTCTCATCAACATGTGGGAATCTACCAGCTGAGGAAGTTAATGAACCGTCTGGTGCTCTGTGTGTACCAGCATGGGTATTGACCCACTCGGTTAAACTTTCCAAGTTTCTACCAGCATTGAATGGGATATGATGTGGATCATTAGCCTTAAAAGTCAAAATGGTTGGGAACCCAGCAATAGCATACTTCTCCTTCATTTCCTCTGATGGTGCATCACTGGTAGAAACCTCTGCAATGATAACGTCTTCGTCATCTTTGAAAACATTTGCAAGTTCTTCCCAGTGTGGGTGTAAGTTCTTACAATGACCACACCACGAAGCAGTGAATACGACAAAGGCGTTCTTACCAGAATTGAGCAATTTCTCCTCAAAATCTAAGTCACTCACTTGGACCACGTTACTTTGGACCTTAGGAATGTACAAGTAAGCGTCTGAATTCTCACCAATAAATTTAACAAAACCATCCAAGTCTCTAGAGCCTGCAAAATCAACTGGGTTTGACATATCCTTCTTGAACAACTTCAAAGTTGGGAAGCCCTGGATACCAAACTGTGAACAGATGTCTCTGTTCTCGTCACACTCAATCTTGACTATCTGGATTCCTGAAGATTGGGCATAGAGCTCACTCAAATCATCCAAGACAGGTGCCAGTTTTTTACAATGACCACACCATGATGCGTAGAACTCAACCAAAGTATCCTTACCAGAGTTATAAACAAGCTCATCGAAGTTCGTAGAGTCGGCAACCAAGACCTTCGAGGCCAAGGCTGTCAATGGAAGCAACAACAGTGATGCAAATCTCATTCTCCGTTCTTATTTCTCAGCCATAAGAAAGGTTTAAAGAGAGATTTGCCACGTTTATGATCTGAAAACCCCGAGAAGCGCGGATTACACCCGCATTGCCAAAGACGGAATTCCGATTCTTCTATATACGCATACGAAAAGTTATTTAAATAGAAACAAGAATTATTAATCATGAAAAGAATATACAATAAAAAAGATTGTTCAACAGGCGAGTTTGTAAAGGGACAATACAAAGAGACAAATGATAGAACCGAGGACAACGTCGGTCTTCAATTGCTCTTTTTGAATCAACTGCTTCATTCCATTGTCGAGCTCTTGTCTATTGAGAACTTGCTTTCTGATCTCAGTCTCTTGTGGCTTGATACCAGCTGGGACACGAGGGTACATGCTCTCGATGAACTGCTCGATTCTTCCGCATGTCTGGCCAATTCTCAAATAGTTAGGGTCGTTAGGGTCTGACTTGTGATGAATCTTTCTAACGTATTCTGTGAAGATGCCGACAACACCTTCCATTGTACGTGCTCTCAAGATCAAATCACATGTGGTACCTTTACGGATCTTTATATGAGAAGTCAACACCTTAGGGTTCTGATAAACCAAATCCAGTGTTGCAATGGCCATCACCTGAGGGATAGCACAGAAGTTGAAACTTGTCTGTTCCTCGACTAGAGACAAGTATGTCAATACATCAATTGCGTGATCCAATGAGTTAGCAACAAGTTCAGAGATACAGTAGAGACCTTGAGATTCATTCTCAGGTTTCATAAAGTCAGCCAAGTTCTCTGTGTAGTTACCCCAGATTTCCTTGGGCCAAAAGGCACGACCATCTACTTGATCCTCCTCGTAGTCTCTAATAATATTAGTCTTTTGTAAGAACAAACCCATACTCTCCAAAAGAGATAAGTCGTTATAAAGCTTTTCATCACCAAACTTGGCCAAGACAATGAGTCTTGTCAAACCATCACCGACTAAACCGGCAACATAATGACAATACAAGTCATAATCCTGAATAGTCTGAAGACCGTTGGCATTGAAGTTCTCATTCTCAATATAGTCAGCCATACCATTACCCATTTTCTTTGTAATGTCTCTAATCACATCCTGATATTCCGGTTTCAATGCGTGATATTCTGTTAAGATCTTATCGAACTCCACGAGGACATCACGATCCTTCTCCTGTGGTGCATTACCATCAAAAGTCCAATCCTTAGTAAGCAACTTAGTGTCAAATTCACGCAACACTGGCAATTTAATAGACTTGTCAATTGTCATATCATCTTCAACGGTGTCGAGGGCACGCAACACCAAGTAGAAGACCATCACAACGTTACGTAACTCCGGGTGCAGCTCCTCAATGACCGCAGCAAATGAACGCGAGGTCAAGTTCAGAAGCTCATAGCATCTTAACAAGTTGGAGGACTCCTTTAAAGGGTCACGGGCGTACAATGAGGTACGGAAGAATTTACTATTTGAAAGATTATGGTTAGTCTAATGTTTCACCCAAAACTGTGAGTGGACTGATCGACTCCCAATTGGAAAGAAGAAGAAAATTGTACTTACAGCTGGAGTGCAGCCTTGAATTCAAGAGGGTGCAATGCAAATTCAGCGAGTTTACCCATTATCTCTATGGTTTTATAGGAAGAGCCCCTAAAGTTGGTGGACATTGAAGGAATATCCTCGTTCACATGATTCTTCGCGTCTTCTTTCGAGGGAACGAGCATGTTTCCGTATGAGGAAATTATCGCGCGCAGTGTTGATATATAGGAGAACTTTACCTGTACGCGTCTTTTATATATAAAAGTTTCAAATGGTGTATACTTCAGAGATATGGATAGCAAATTGGAGATCAATCAATTCCATTCGAGGGTTACCTCTGAGTTGAAGAGTACGTATGTTTTGTGTTGGCTCGAAAAATGGTAAAAGCTAACCTCATCGCTTAGGAATCGAGGCCATCAGTGATAAAGCTATACAAAAGCAGGATACTGTCGTGTTGAAAAGAGAAATTGAAGAAGTGTCACACCTCCTGCCATCATACCAGCAGCTTTCGTACTCTGAGAAGATCAAGTCTCTGCTAGAAAACGAGCAAAGTACACAGCCAAGGAGACGATTCAAATTCTCCGAAAGAGCAATAGGTAGTAGGAAGGATAAGCAAGCAGCAAGAAGCACACCGAGGGTATTTGAAGATGAGTTAGTCGTACCCAGTGTTACAGGGAAATTGTCCTCAGTGATTATCTTAAAAGAGGCTAAACCACTCGTAACAGAGATGAACAGATGCATCATCATGACACAACAAGAATGCTCATCTGTGACGTTCAATCAAATCTCTAACAGTATCATAATAGTACATTCACAAGGCCCGGTATTTATTAAGAACTCCACCAACTGTACTCTTTATATTAAGTGTCATCAACTAAGAATCCATGACTCAAAAGAATTGAAGATTCACGCAGAGATCCCATCTGGCAGAGGAATTATTGAAAAATGTGAAAAGATGACATTTGACGGTATTGATATTGATGATTTTGATCATCCAAATGGTGGAAGTGGAAACTTTGTCATAAAGCCTTTTACAGATAAGTTGTCTGGATATGAAAAGATGATTAGAGACTCTCCAGAGACAATGCTGGGACAATTGGATGACATTTTGAGTCTTTATTAGATGAAATAATCATCAGAGAGACAAAATGACGTTATATATATATGAATACATATACCACTGAGAAAACTGCTTGAGATATAGCCACTTTAAGAAGACATAATTAGTTGCAGATACATCCAAACATCTTTAAACACCCAAACACCACATCCAAGTCTACCCCAGCTTTAAAATTGAATTATTCTTTTTGAGGCAATGGTTGTTAGCTAGTTTTACAATACATTGATAAGTTTAGGTGTTATTCCTACGTCTATGGTGATCAAATGACCTCTTCTTAAGTATTTAATTGATATTATTAATTAGTATGCGGTACGTCTATAATTACGTCGACAACAGCTACATCACACAATGCAAGTACACTACTTATAAACATTAATTCACTTCAAAATTAAAAAAACCTCCAAAATTTCTACTGTAGCTTTTTACGCCAAAAAAACCCATGTATGAACTGGGTCTTAGTCTTTAGAAGCTTTTCGTTCTTATGTTATTAGAGGTTATATATAGTTGTGCCAAAAGAGGAAAGGTTACGTCCCCTTGCCATTCTTGCATTATAAAGTACACTTTTTTCAAATTGTAGAAGTATTAACCACTTGGGACTAAAACATAACCGCTTGCGATGATCAGTACCCGGCGTACTTTATATTTAATCGAAGGCAGCGAAGCGCACGGGAGATTCAGCCCTTATAATTAGTTTACTGATTATAGCAGTGTGTCTCATACCGATGCTAACGTAATCCATATCTGTTCAATTACGTAAGCATTTTCCTTTTTATGGCAGCATATCCAATTTAAAATGCTTATTATTAAAAACTATTTATAAAATACAACAACACCAGCTGAAATATATCACTCACTTCTTCTCATAACAGTTGATTTAGTATCCGTCCCTCTTTGGTTTGTTAGTGACGACGCTGAAGATGACATATATTTTGAATTCGTGGTGCGTGCTTACAAGTTGACACTAGTGGTAACAGCTAACTCCTTTCTGATGAACCGAACGTCTAGGATTCTTGCTCCAAATCTTCGAGAAGTCCATCTGCTGAGTCTTTGTCAATTTCGATCAGGACACCTGGAATACCAAGAGTATAATCATCGAAAAGCAGGTTAGGTGTTTTTCAGCTTGTCCATATTCGGTCTCACGAAAGGTTGTGGGTTGCAGAGAGTTATGATTGGTCGAGTTGACCCGGATAGTTTTACTGTGCTTCCCAGCAGACCACCTTGAAAGTATATCATGCTCTGTACGGGAACTGGCTATAGTTGGGCGTGAGTCCGAATTGATTTACATTAAGGGTTTAAAGATTGACTACTCCTGTTTGAGTTACATTACACTTGATGTTCCTGGTTTATTTGTCGAACGCAAATCAATCTCCCAAGTTCGTCATTCCCACCTTTGGTTCATTTGAAGTTGATTGCTCCGAGAACTAATTGGAAGTTTTATGAGAACATTAATTTAGACAATGCTTCACCATTTTCCATTAAGTTTTCTAATCCTAGCAGAATGAGAACTACTCTATGTGCCAATATCATGTCTATTCACAAGTTATACATCAATGAAAGCTATCTTTCCCCTCCAGTACCAGATAATCCCATTCTACAAATTGGAGTACTCTTGGATGTGGAAAGACACTTTGAGGGAATTCCACCACAAACACGGACTTTGAGGGAATTCCACCACAAAAGCGGACTTTGCAGGAGCTGGCGGCTATTTATATAAATTATAATAAAAAATTAAAGAGTCTTTTCCTTCTACCACAACCATTACAACACAACCACCAGTTCATCCAACACAGCGGTAACTCAAAAATCAAGGTATGGCAGGCTCCAAAAAGAACTACAAGAAGGCGATTAGAGAGCTTAAAGCTGAAACAGAAAGGTTAAATAATGAATTTAACATCATGAAACAGGAGAATCTGGATATGAAACTGGAGAATCTGAGTATGAAACTGGAGAATCTGAGTATGAAACTGGAGATTCTGCAGTTGAAACAGGAGAATCTGGATATGAAACTGGAGAAACTGGATATGAAACTGGAGATTCTGCAGTTGAAACAGGAGAATCTGGATATGAAGCTGGAGAAACTGGATATGAAACTGGAGATTCTGTTGTTGAAACCAGAGAATCAACTGGCGAATCAACTGGTGAATCAACTGGAGAATCTGCAGTCGCAAATGGTTATTAATGGGTTAAGACCACAAGAAAACCTACATTATCTACAACAGGGGCCCGCTCAAGATTTAGAAAGACAAGAAAGACAACATGAAGTAAGAAACAACATAAGTGGGAAAAGATCAATCATTTTGGTAACGATTACTGTCACGGGACTGTTTTATTTCGGATCAATCCTATCCTCTAAAGGTGCAATAGTCCCAACAGAAATCATAACCAGCCGTCTTAAGTCAATCTTATCTACTCTCAATTCCACACCAAGATTAGCCAAGTTCGTTTTTTATTCAACGATTGAGATGTATTCATTGATGAAAGTCGTCTTGAAAATTAATGGAATGATTATATCATGTGAGAAAAAGATCAGAAAGGAGAATCAAGGAGTGATCAACAGATTCTATGTCTCTGTGACTTTAATACCAATAGTCCTTACAAGCATATGCTTGATGGCCATGAGTGTGATCTTTAAGCATATTACTTCTTTCTCCATCGAGCCCAGTGGAAATGAAGATGAATTTGAAAAGATTTATCTTTTCCTTTGCTCAATATTGAAGTCCAAGATTTCCATTCAATTTTTTTGCCTCTGGTTTATAATAACTTCTATCCAATATTGGGTTGAAATAGTTACCTCGTTCTGGTCTCAAGTGTGAACTCATATGCTTTATATAATGAACTTTGAAAACAAAAACATTAAAACCCCCTTGGGACCCAAAAAAACATGAAAAGAGAAAACCCAAAAAAAACATGAAAAGAGAAAACCCAAAAAAAACATGAAAAGAGAAAACCCCAAAAAAAATTTATTTTATTTGCTTGATTTATCTTTGTAGTCGAAACTAAGTAAAACCTTTTGATAATTGCTCTGTGTCTAAATTTTCCAATATTTTAATTGTTTTCACATTAAAAGCCCGTTATAATAGCCGAAGTCCACTTAAATCCACAGGAGAGATAGCTCCCGGGAACTGATGCAGAAGTTCGAAAAGTTTCCCACTGGTTTTGTTTTCTTCCTTTTAAAATTTCTGTTTAGATGATGGTGGTCTCACTTCCCTATCATAACTACTACTAACTTGATTTCATTTGAGAAAAGTATGTGCTTATAAAGGAATCTGTAACCTCGTTCATGGATCTGTACTTTGTGATCTTTTGGGGTGCCTGTTAGGTTCAATAGTACTACGGTTGCGAATAATGCTTCTATGTTCAGGTTATATAGTTTGTCGTTGCTCAGTACAGTTTCAATTGAATTTTATGGGGGTCAGTTGAGCTGGCCTTGGGAGTTCCAGTTTCGAAGATAGAGAAGTTGAAACGCGTTAATGAAACTTCGTCGCTGTTCTTTCTTCCTTATTTTTTTGTATTTTATATTAATTCAATTATAATAATAGTATAATTATCATTAATATTCCATACAAGACCTCATGATGTACTGAAATACCCGTTACATGCCTAAACGGCAATACTAACAGTGCCAGACGTACAGCTAGAGGGGCCCCTGGATGACTAAGCAACGCGCACCCGATGACTAAGCAAATTGCATCTGTTTACATATCGCCGGAAAGGGCTGAATCAAAACAAACAAAATTTCCCACAACAAACAAACTTCAAGACAATCAAACAGCACAGCTCAAGCGAAAGGAAGAGAAACAACCGTAAAGTCCAGGCACGAGAAGATGTCCACCAAGAGCATCGCATCTCGCTACTTAGAGAACCTGGCAGGAGCGAATGGGGGCTCTGCACCGTTGCAGCCTGCTAAGCTTAATACCCCAACGTCACCAACGAGAGGCAAGCCTCAGGAGACGAAGCAGACGTCGTCAGTGAGAAGACTTCTGGTGAAAAACGAGAGGGCTGTGCCACTGGAGGAGTCGATTGCTAACTTGAAATTGGACTCTCCATCTCCGCTGAAGAGAGCAGCAGCTACAGCAACGACAGCTGGCAAGGCTGCTCCGCCACCACAATGGACGCTTTCAAACAGAAACTCCCAGAAGGGCTACGAGTACCTCTGCAGAATCGGTGAGGCCAAGGAGTGGATCGAGAAGGTCGTGGGGGAGGAGATCCCATCTGCTTCGGATCTTGCCAATGATGCCTTGAGGGACGGTGTCATCCTCGCCAAGCTCACAAGGGCATTCAAGCCTGAGCTTGTCAGAAAAATCGTACCATCGGGGAAGCTTCAGTTTAAGCACACAGAAAACATCAACGTCTTTTTCCAGTTCTTGGACTATGTGAGAATGCCTGACTTGTTCAGGTTTGAGCTGACAGATCTCTACGATAAGAAGAACATCCCAAGGGTCATCTTCTGTCTTCACGCGTTGAGTTTCATGATGGCGATGGAGAACTCAGCACCAACCATGGAGAAGCTGAGTGGCAAGCTTGAGTTCACCCAGGAGGAGATCAAAAAGCTCGACACCAGCTTGGCTGGTGTTAGCATGCCAAATTTTGACTCGATGAACAGACAGTTGGGAAACAAGCCAGCTGCACAGACGACTGGCCTTCCACCGTTGAAGCAACGAATGCAGCCAGATAACCCAACAGAGAAGTCGCCACCATCACCAAAGAGAGGGCTCCAAAGTCCATTCCTTCAGAATGACAGAGGTGACGCACCTCCACCAATGCCATCCTCACCAATGTTCAAGAGATTTGACTCTCTGAAGAAGAAGCAGGAGCCACCAGCAGAGCCACCAGCGGAGGCTGATGATAAGCTCGAGGACGACTATGGCTCTACGCTTGTGAGAAACTACAGTGCTTCGCCAACTAAGAAGAAGAAGCTATCAGAGTCCGAATACCTGGACACCATAGTGAACTTCCAGTCTATTGCAAGAGGATCCATCTTCCGTTACAACATGTTCGTTGATAGAATCATGCTTAAATCAATGGCCGAGAACGTTGTTCAGCTTCAATCTCTCGCCAGAAGAGCCATCGTTCTTCGCAAGTACGAAGGAAGCATCACAAATATGAACAGCTATGAGCCAACTCTTGTTACACTACAGTCACGTATAAGAGGAAAGATCCAGAGAAACCGCATTAGCTCGATATCCGACTCTCAGCCATCCGACAAGACCGCTGAGCTTCAGAGTCTGTGCCGTGGCTACCTTGTGAGACACCAGGTCAACAGAATCGCTACCCAGCTGTCTTACAACGAAACCAAGCTGATCAAGCTCCAGGCTATCATTAGGGGCAAGAGGGTGTTTGAGCATACAAAGAGCTCCATTGATGCCGAGGAACCGATTACAAAGTTCCAATCCCAAGCCCGTCGTGTATTGCTGCATAGAAGACTGAATAGATCTGTGAGAGAAGCCCATTCTTCAGAGCAAGCTGTGACTATTGTTCAATCTGTGATTCGTGGCTCAATGGCAAGATCCAGATTTGCAGAAAAGCAAGATACGAAAGAGAGTGAGAAAGCCAACATTGTTGAAATGCAGTCGATAATCCGTGGTGGGTTATCAAGAAACAAGCTGAACAGCCTTCTGGACAACCTGGATGACGCAGAGAGAAACGTCAGCAAACTGGGAGCCATAATCAAGGGTAAGCAGCTGAGAGACCGTGTTGCTCGTGCTAAGAAGGAACTAGTGGCCTCTTCGTCTTCAATAATTCAAGTTCAAAGCCAGACCCGTGGTGTCTTAGCTCGCTACAACCTGGAAATTTTCCTTGATGCACTTGACTTCCATACAGAGGAGATAGTAGAGCTTCAGTCTTTGATGAGAAAGTATTTGTACCATAAGTCTAAGAAAGAGCTTATGAAATACTACGAGCAGCATATGCCAGCGATTATTAAGATCCAGGCCTTCATCAGAGGAAAGTACTTGGGTAATGCTTACAAATCTTTGATATCTATGGAAAATCCACCACTGTCAGTGATTAAGAAGTTCGCATACTTGCTGAATGATAGCGATGTTGACTTTGAAGAAGAGGTGAGATTAACGAGACTTAAAGAGTCAATCCATGAAAAGACAGGTTCCAACGAGCTACTGGAGAAACATATCAGTCAGTTGGACTTGAAGATTGCATTGTTACAGAAGAATAAGATCACGCTCGATGAGCTTTTGTTGCAGAAGAACATGTCCATTGATTCCCAGCATCACCAGACTGTTTCTACTATCGACGTTACCTCACTGAATAGAAGGGCCAAGACGAGAATGGAGCTTTATGAAAAGTTCTTCTATCTGCTGCAGACCCAGCCTGCTTATCTGACCAGGTTGATTCATAGTGACTACCGTGGTGTTGATGTTGCGCTCAAGATCTTCAACAACCTGCAGTCCAATGAGTTACCAACTAGAGAGGAGTACCTCTTTGTCCGTCTCATTGAATCCACTTTGAAGGACTTCATCATTAAGTCACAGTCAGTTGACGAGCTGCAGAAACACACTACGCTGGGATGGCAGAGACTTTTGAGAACCTTTAACGAGACTCAGCAAAAGGCACTCCGTGATATGCTGGGATCCATGGTTGAGAACATCATCAGCGATGCCGAGTTGGACTTGGAGAGTGACCCAGTGACTCTGTACAAAAGAGTACACAACACACCAAAGGCCCTTCCAGTTGAAAGAGCCATCGAGGATCCTGAGACCAAGAATGCCTTTATCTCCAATTTGCAGCAGATGAGAGAATTCGGGTCAGAGGTATTCCGTATTATCAGCGATGACATCGACAAGATCCCTGTTCATATCAGAGTGTTGGCCAGATCTGCTTTCAAGACCTCTATGAAGAAGTTCCCGCATTACACCGAACAAGAGCACTTGGCCAATGCAGGCTTCGTCTTCACTAATGGCTATATCAATTTGATCTTTGAGTCGCCAGAGTTCTTCCAGATCAGTGCACTCAACGTCTCTCACGGGTCTTCAAAGAACCGTTGCGAGATAGCGAAACTGCTCACTCAGTTGTTTACGATGAAGCCATTTGGAGCTGAGCACATCTACTTGCAGCCATTGAACAAGTTTGTCAACTCTTCTGTCGATGGTGTCAGATCCCTTCTGAAGAGCATCATCGATATCGGTGACGTTGACACTGTCTACAACATGAGTGTTTACGACGATATGACTGCACATAAGAGACCTAAGCTGACACTAAGAATCTCTGATATGATCTCCATCAATGATCTAGTCAAGAAAGAGATCGACATCGTTGCACCACTGGCGGATGACACACTGAGAGATGTGTTGTTTGAGATTCAGTCTAACCCGGCTTCAGATATTTCCAGGCTGAATGGTCACTATACGCTATCCTTGAACCCATCTAGTTATAAGACTCCAGCAGAAGATATCAGAGCCAAATCACTGATGATGCAAGCAAAGAGATCTATCTTATACATGGTCCAAGTACAGGATGAGTACAACGATCTTTACACCATGCTGATATCGAAGATTGACGCAATCCACGAGATCAAATTCAAGCAGATCATTTCTGCTGAAAAGAGAGACATCCAGCTGAATAGGGTCAATGACTACGTCAATGATGGTCGTGGGTTCCTCGGTGATCTGAGTAAGTTCTCCTATCACAAGTTGAAGCAGATTGCACTTGAGCGTATTTTGGAACTTGAGTCCATCGGTCAAGTCAACAGAAAGAACTCATTCCAGGTGCTTCTGAACGAGATCGCAAATGATATCACTACAAAGCACGATCAAAGACTGAGCCGTAAGAAACAGTTGAGTGTTGCTGAGAACACCTTGATCAGATTGGACGAGAAGCACAAGTTCCTTCAAGACCAACTAAATGCTTACAACATGCACATTGATAGATCCATGGAGGAGCTACAATCCAAGCCTGGTAAGCAGAGAAGAATCTTACCATTTACAAAGCAGTTCTTCTATGAGAGGGAGTTGAAGAAATCTGGTAAGTTACCCAAGTTTGGTGCTTATAAGTACTCGTCCAAGAAGCTCTATGAGAGGGGAATCCTTGTTGAGGCTCGTGGATTAGATCAAAACTTGGGTTCTTCTGGGTCTTCGTTCTTTGGAGGCTTTAACTTCCCAAAGATCGATTTCATGTTCAACTGTGACCAAGCAGGAACCTTCACCATATCTTGTAAATCTGCGTCTGTCAACATGAATGGAGCATTGGAGGAGCTGACTATTGATCAGTTGTTGGAGTATCAGTTTGAGAACAAGCCAAACATCTCTCTGTTTGACGGAATGGTCAAGTTCGACACCAACACTTTGATCAACTTTATCTTCAAGAAGTTCTACCACTACGAAAACTGAGAGTATATACCCCCTTTTCTAATTCTATAAGTTTGATATATCTACATCTTTTGTATCATTAAAACTGTACTGTAGCCATTGCAAACAGCCCATTACCTTGTCATTAACTGCGGATCCAGGTGGCTATTCTTGATATTTCTATTAACAACAGCCTCAGCGACAGCTGCCAGATCTTCTTGGTTGAAGATATGCTCTATCGGCTTATCCTCCTTCTTCTTGTCGTCTTCATCCTCATCATGCGAATCTTCATTTTGCGAGATTGCCCTGTGTGCTTCCTTCGTTATCCAGTCGTCTCGGTTGTTCAGCTCATAGAGACTGGTGTTATTCAGTGCATCTTCTGCTGCTCTTCTCAGCTCTCTAATCCAAATCTCCTGCTTAACAGAGTCCTCTAGAGTTAGCCAGTTATCAGACGCAGGAGACACCTTTGTCATGATGTTCTCATACAAGCTCTGGTCCTCTTCATCAGGATTGAAGAACATTTGGTTCAAGTGGTCACACAGCAGCCTGTGGGTCTCTAATGTCGGAGGATCGTGCGGCCACTTATCAGGTGGTAGGAAGTACAGAACGAGCCTTGCAAACGTTGGGTGAGGCTGTAGCTGTGGCCTGCCCAGCTGATTGGTGAACTTCACCATAGCAGTCTTTTTGGCTCGTAAAACTCGGTCCCTTACACGTCTTTGCAGCTTGTTCCTCTCACGAACATCTTCACGTGCATTATACTGCCTTGCTCTCTCTCTTCTTCTCCTTTTAACGACTTCCTTATCACCGCGACGCTTGACGTCTGCTCTCATATGGTTGATAACATCAATGGGATGGCCCTGCGTGCCCTTCTTCAAGTCTAAGTGGCGTCCCAGCGAGCCAGGATGCGAGAAAGTCCTCTGGCAGAAAGGGCACATCTTCTTGGGATCGGTGTCATTCGGTAGTCTTGGTACAACTTCCTTTTTATCGTCTTTCTTCTGCTGCTGTCGGGCATACGACGATATCGAAGGATCGATGTACTGGCTGTCAAGCCCCAGATCTAGCACATTTGCAACATCGATGTAATTGCTGATGTTGCTCTCTTCGTGCTCTTTCATGTCTGCTACCCCACAGATCTCGTAATTGTGCTGTTGGACGTTGTTTTGATGTTTATGCTGGCCTCGTGAGCTGGAAAATGGAATCACATGTGTGGTGTTCGGGTGTTGCCTGAAGTCTCGGCCGAGACAGCCGAGGCTTTACCCGAAAAAGGGGCTCAGGGGTTATTGGGGATCAACCTCAGAGGCCAAAGCTCGAGAACAGAGACAGTGCCACTGTGAAAATAGGGTGGCAGATGTGGAGATAATCTTTATATATGATAGAATTAGAGAATGCCATAAAAAATTGGCGGGTCCGAGCTTTTTCCATCGAGGATTCTAACTCTTCAGCCTTGCTATTCAGCCGTCCAGCAGCGTCTCAACCGTTCGAAAACCTGCCCCCTACCCCATTTCTCGGTTCGGGAAGAAAACAGACTTCCGATAAGGCTTCTGAGGCTTTCCTTTGGTATAAATAAAAGCAATTGAATTCCCTCCTTCCAGCTCACTCATTCCTCCTTGTTGAGATATAACAAATGTCCGAACAACTGAAAACATTCACAGAGGTCAAGGACCCATCCAATTTTGATCATGCAGCCTACGCTGGTGCCATGGGAGCTTTTATTGGAGGAACTGTAATGCAGCATTTCACTGCTGAACAGCTCTTCGAAGCTGCTCCAAAATTAACCTTTTCTGAAAATGCCGAATTCTTTGCTGGCTATGGTTTGAATCACTGTGGTGAGATATTCCCGGTTGATGGCGTTGAAGCTGGCAGAGTTGGTTGGTTAGTGGAGGCCAAGGACAGAACTAAAGAAGATCCGGTGCTTGTTTTCAGTCATGGTGGTGCTTATATAATGGGTCTTTATCCAATTTTTGTCAACTTAATGAGATCATTTTATGAAGATGTTGGCAATAAAAGACTCTCAATCTTAGTCCTGGACTACACGTTATCCGGTGACAAGAAATATCCTTTCCAGTTGGACGAATTGACCAAGACATTAAACACATTGAGTGAAACTTGTGATGAGATATTCCTTGTTGGTGACTCTGCTGGTGGCCATTTGTCGATCTCGGCATTGAGACACGCAGTGAACCCGGTTAAAGGCATTGCCTTATTGAAGCCAGAGGCTAAGCCAAAAGGTGCCCTTTTATTATCGCCATGGGTTAACGTAGCTCCAAAGGAAGTTGGAACTTATGTTACATTTAAGGGCATTGATATGTTATCTGCTCCAGTTTTATATAGTTGGGGCCAAATGCTGTCCAAAGACTTTGAAATGCCAGAATTAAATTTCCAGTTGGACACTGAGACAGACTGGGATCAAATAATCACTAAAAAAGAAAACTTTTACGTAAACTACGGTGCAAATGAGGTTTTATCAGGTGATATTATAACCTGGGCTACCGATAGAGCCCATTTAAACAAGGAGAATATTCGTGGTGATGTTGGTGCTGGACATGACGTGCTGGTATTTTCATTGAACGGTAGAACAGAAGCTTACGCTGCAATCGTTGACTGGATGAAGAAAACCCTATAACTACAATGTAATAAATATCAAAAATATACAAATCTTTTTTCATTAACCAAAGAATCCAAATAATCCCTTTTTCTTACTTCCCTGCTCTTCAGCCTTTGGACTTTCCTGTCTTGCCGGTCTAGAAGAGACCTGAGGATAAGTGATATAATTGAAAGCGATATCGAATAACACTGGCTTAGAAGGAACAGGCTCAATTTCCAAATTAACAATTTTCTTATGGGTAGTGGCAAATGAGTTCAAGTTATCACTAACAGACTTGGAGTTATTCTTGGCTAACTGTGTCAAAATGTGTAACTGACGTTGTGTAGACTGTACTGTGGTTTTCAAGCTTGTTAGCTGTTCATTATCAACAAGTCCTGGGAACTCCACAGTGAAGTTAATGTCTTTCAAAGATGTCAATGCACTTGTAGAAAGAGCCAATGCCTTTGGGTACTCCCTTGACTGCGAGAAGATCTCAGAGAGAATATCCAATTTGATAGCATCAAAGTACTTGACAATGAATTCCAAGTTTGCAAAAAGCTCATCATCGGAGTAAACACCAGGCAACTCCTCTGCTTCTTTGATAGTCGTCTTGATGGTGTCCAAGATTCTCAAGGATTCTTTCTTATTAGCACTTGCTAATAACGACTCATCTCTTTGAGCCCTTGTTAATAGGATGGTGTATTTGATGTAAGCCAAGAGGATTTGGTCATCTTGTTCTTCATCGTCTTGAATGCTTCTTGAAATGTATGATTGATGGTTCTCCAGAGCATCTTGTAAGATGGACAGCTTATCATCAAACCCGTTAAGGGTGTCAATGACGATCTTACCAGAACGTGAGAGTAATCTTGAAGTTGTCTCATCCTTAACACGTGCAGTGTAGTTTCTCCAGTGGATTTCCTTCACCAACTCAGACACATCAGTGCACGTTAAGAACTCTCTACCATTTTCATAGCTGGAGATGATTGTAAAGATCTCATGGTTTCCATAGCTTGTCTCAACGATATTCTTTGTATACTCAGTCAAGTCAGCAGAGTTCACTTTTGAGTCTCTATAGATGGCCAATTTCAAGGATTCATCAACATTCTCCTCGATAATGTCCTTGTAGAGGATCTTGTTATCAGTGGTAGCCTGGCTCTCGAGGAATTGTAAAGAGCATCTAACGAGCGAATAAGCATCAATGGCACTACTCCACTTCTTGGAGGCAATAGAGTAATGGGCACGGATCAACTCGGTGTAAACGAGCAATTCCAATCTTTTCAGCTTGTCAGCCTCACCAACAGAAGCATTTAAGAGCTCATTGGAACGCTGTAATGCTCTTTTTAGTCTTGTAACTAGCAATTTTTGTTTAGCCTTTGATCCATCAACGTCACTTTGGGCACGTAGTTCCAGAGCGTAGAGGAAGTCTTTTTCGACGAGCATAAGTCCTAGTGTGAAGTATTTCTCACTGCTCTCGTAGTCATCCTTAGAGATCTGTGATGAGGAGTATTTCTTTGTGTCCTTTTGCTGGATCTTCAGATGACGTCTTGTACGATGAACCCTTCTGGTGACGGTTCTTCTTAGCTTATTGAAGTCAGATGCCGATGACAGGAAGGCAAGCTGACGAGCACCAAACGTTAACTTCAGTGGAGAACTCATCTTTCCTTCTTCTAATACCAAATATTTTATAAAAAGACTAGGCTAGAAATGATAAATTAAAGCCACAGCTCTCCGTTTCGAGTCGACGATTTGTAGAAGGTCGGAACTCGCCAACTTTTTTTCCACCCCCGGAAAAGACCAAGGAACGCATCTTTCCGCGAATGCGTTCTGTTCACCGTGCAGAATTCCGATTTTCCGATTCCGACTTCTTCGATGAGGTGTAACTTGGAGGTTAATCTGAGAGGTTGAAGTTAGAATGAGGAATCTCTGGTTGCTGGTGATTTGTGTGCTGGGGATCTATGCGTCCTTTCTCACGTGGGGTGTTCTTCAGGAGCAGATCTCCGTTCAGAAGTTTGGTGACGGAGGTGAACAGTTCCATGCACCATTTGTTGTGAACTTAGTACAAAACTTCATTGGGTTTTTAGTTGGCTGGTGCTATGTTATTTACCAGAACTCGCAGTGCCACGAGAATGATCGTGTGGGTGCTTTTGATTTTGACTTGTTGAAGTCCGTCACACTGGTAGCATTGACACAATCGCTATCATCACCTATTGGGTTCTCGGCAACAGAGCACGTTGATTTCATGCTTTATCAGCTGACGAAAAGCTGTAAGCTGATCCCAGTGATGTTGGTTCACTTGGTGCTGTACCGCACAAAGTTCCCCCTTTATAAATACGCCGTTGCTGGTGTTGTGACTTTCGGTGTTGTGATGTTCTCGATGTTTGGTAAACAGCAAAAGCAGAAGTCCGAGATCCAAGAAGGCAATGCCCTTTATGGTATTGGTCTGCTATCAATCTCGTTGATCCTCGATGGTATAACAAACGCATCGCAAGATTCCATGTTCAAGAGAAATAAGAAACTAACAGGTGCACATTTACAATGTGCACTTAATTTCGTATCATTTTGGCTAACTTTAGTCTATGCCTGTGTTGTTACCAACCAGTTGCAATACTCGTTAGACTTCATCTACAGATATCCATCCATTCTCAAAGAAATCACAGCTTACTCGTTGTGCGGTGCAATTGGACAGATCTTCATATTTATAACACTCGCAAACTTTGGCTCAATTACATTAATAACAGTCACTGTCACAAGGAAGATGATCTCGATGCTTTTGAGTGTTGTGCTATTCGGCCATGACTTAAAGGGGGGTCAGTGGATAGCATTGCTACTGGTATTTGGTGGTATTGGGTACGAAGCATTGGTAAAGCTACAAGCCAAACCAAAAGATAAAATTAAAGAGCAATAGATTTATATATATACGGAAACTTTTCTCAAAGAGTTTGCAGGAAAGAGTTTGTAGTACTGACCAGTGTTGGCATTGCCAGTGGTCCTGAGAGCGTAGGGTCCAACTGATGACTGCACTCGGGGATGACACAAGAATGGCCTGAGTAGTAGGTTTGATTGAATGATTTCCAGCGACTGATCAGCTGTTCTTTATCAACGGATTGTGGCACAAACTCATCTTTTGCAGAGTATAACACCAAAGTTGGGGTTGTCAATTTACCAAATGTTTGTTGTAGCTGTTCATCTTTTAAGTCTTCAGAGAAGTAGTCGTCATCTCCACCGAACTCGAATAAAGAAAGCCATCTGTAACAGTTTATTGGAGTATCAAAGAAAACTTTGGAAAACTTTGGTGGCAAAACGGCATCTTTACCATACTGGTCCATCCAGTTTTTAGCTTCAATGTTATAACTTTCCATATCACCATCGTCCAATGATTTGAAGATATCCTGAGCAGCATAACGATCCGATACCGGAGAATGCAGAATTATACCATCAACTTTCTCCAAACTATTCAATGCATAATGAATAGAGTCCTGACAACCAGTGGAATTACCCATTAACACAATTTTGGTCTTTTGTAGTTTGTCTTTCAAAAATTTGACACATTTTGCAATCTCATCAATGTCTCTGTCCAAGGAGCCTGTAGCCCAACCGGAGTAGCTCGAAGTGAAAAGGATGTTATACAGTGACCAACCTTTTAGTGAAGAACTCAGTTCATTAAGATAAGGAACCGTAAGTAAACCATCTGTCAATCCACCAATGAATAGTACCGCTTTTGATGAGCTGGAAGACTCTTCAAACTCGAAGACCTGAAGACGAGGCGTGTATTCATAGACAGTTCCCTTAGTCGGAGTGAGAAATTGGTACATTGAAAGCGTTCTTTTAAAGCGTTTAAAAGCTTTAAAGGCGTTTAAAAGCTCTACAAAAGTGAAAAGTTTCTTATCGAGAGATAATTTCAGTAAGGGGGCACACAATAGAATTACCCAATGCGGAAGGTATAGCCGGCACATCTACAAACACTTACAAATGTCATATATTTATATTCTCATAATCTTCATAAGCACTTTGCTTTAGTTTTCCAGGCCATGTAACTGTTCTAGCAGCAAGTTCTGCAGCTTGCTATTTTTCTGCAGTTTTGCGTAGATGACTGGATTTGTATCGAATACCAAGCCATTATCTTTGAAGAAGTCACCATGAAGCCTATTACAAACGGGTAAAACCCATTCTTTGAAGCTATCGCCCATGACGACTTTCCAGTTGTTCTTATAGCCAATGTTGTAGACGTTGCCAAGCTCCTCGGAGGAAGGCTTCTTTGAGTACGAATAGTGAATATCTTCAATGATCTTCATGTTGTTTCTGTACCTCGTATTTTCATGGTTCTCAATTGTGGTTGTGTTCGTCAGCAAGAAGTAAAGCGACATTATGGTGAAGACACTGACTGAGACAGAGAGTGTGAAGGATATGATACAAAGGATCAAAAGGTTTATAGAGATGAAGTCGTCTAAGTACGACTCAGTCATGAAGAACTGATAGAGCTTGATGAAGGAAAACCAGAATATCACGCTTGTGTAAAGAACTGACAGAATCAAAAACTGAATGAAAAACTTATGGTTCTTAAAGCCAACACAGCTTGCGAACCAGGGACAGTGGTGGTCCATCTTCAACTGGCATCTGTTACAGTTCGAGCAATGGTGGCTTCTATCAGGCTTCCAGCAGTTGCACTTATTGCAGAACCTCATCCTGCCATTGCTCTTTATCTGTATGGAGTGGTCAATCAGGAACTGCGGAGGGTCCATGTGATGAGCATCAACCTGTGACTCTAAATCACCCACCGTCCCCGTTACGATCTCCCGGTCCTCGTGGCACAGCTCCGGAAAGTCAGTGGGCGAGCCACAGCCAACATTCACAACCTGGAAATACGTATAAATAGCCTGCAAGAACAGCCACGAGCCAGTGGCTGCAATGATGAATTTCAGAAGCGTCCCCTCGTAGAGTGGCACGCACTCAAACAGAAGACCGTGCAGCCCGTACACGTACAGCCCTGACGTGAAGCACTTCGGGAAGACACTCGTCAAATAGCAGCAGAAGCTCTCGTAGCGTCGCAAGTTCAGCCTCAGCATCTTCTACTTCCTTGGCCTCTGCCTGTGGGTCTCTGCCTAAGCCAAGATCAACACCGCTTGTTTTTTTGATAGCGCGCTCGGGCTCGGGGAGGCGAGAGAAGAACTTTCCACTACTGGAACATCACGGGGAAGGACGCCTAGGCAGGAAGAACGCAATTTCTGCTAGGAGACCAAAGGCTCAAGCGATGGTATGTCTACCGGAGGCTCCAGGCTGCCAGGCTGCCTGCCTGGGAGGCCACGGACGCTTCTCTTGCACGGGGATTTGAAGTGCGATACTAACTGCTCATAAAAGGTTCTACCGATAGTCATTGGTGTTGGCGTAACGGCCGTTGCTATAACGGTGAGTAACCCGGGATAAACTGTCTTCTCACTCCACTCAGATCACTAACACGCTTTCCAACAGGCAAAATCGGCCATTCAGGCGACTCTAAAGCTGAGGAAGCTGTCAAGGGTAAGGATTGCACAGCTCAATAACATAAAGATTCCTGACGATTCATCGCCTTCGTCATGGCACAAAATCCGGGTAGACTCCTCACTGAGGGAGAAGTTCATGCACTATCAAGGTGGATTTGGCTCTAAGATGACAGAGAAAGAAGCATTAAACGTATTGGGGATAGCACCGAACAAGATCATGGGATTGACAAAGGAAGAACTGAAAAAAAGACACAGAACACTGATGATGACAAACCACCCAGACAGGGGTGGAAGTGCCTACCTAGCCATGAAGATAAACGAAGCTAAGGAGGTACTCGAGAAAAGTTATATGTTCAAGAGATGAGCCCATAATTACTATGACATGAGCGTGAAAACACGCTTTGGGCTCGCTGAAAATTTATACATAAATAGAATACTAAGCATATAAAGATACATACACTCAATAACGTGTAGAAGAAGGCAATTGCAAGTTATAAGCACTAAAAGAGCTTGTATATATCTAGGCCCGAGATGCCTAGGAACAACACCCGAACACCATTCAAACCCGTATCGAAACCCCACAAAAAGCTCCCGAGGCTCTCCAGAAAGTCGACAATTTTTCACTTTCTCTTTCTTTTAAGGAACTCCATACTTACGCATTGAAATGCCCGTTGCCACTACAAGGGAAGTACAGAGGCTGGGACAAACGTCACTGGTCTCTTGCTACTTTGCAGATGACTTTTCCACGGAGAGACGGGTTCGTCTCTCCTCTGATCTGCTCTCAAAAGTAAAGACCAATTACTTGGCCGTTAAGCCACATACCTTAGACTGGAATTTTTTGATTTATCGTATCGATAAGCAGTGTATTGAAGGTAAGAACACAGTGTTTATTGAGGATTCAAGCAGGTTTGGCGTTGAGTGTACAATTGACAAGGCATTTATAACACCTGTTCCAGAGCTAGTCAGCATCTCAAAGTTGATTGTTGCATTTCCAGAAGAGACTTATTCATTGCTGAAACAGTGTACTGGACATGAGCTATTGGGTGTTCTGAAAGGTAAGATGGGCTTGGACATTGTTAGGGAAGGCGATAAGCTCGGTGGTGAGGGACGAGTTCTTTTATGTGAACCTATAGACCAGGGATTGCTACATGAAGATACGATCATAACGTTGGTTAAAGACACCGATAAAGTAGTGACAGAGGATGAAGATGAAACAGATCTTGATATCTCCAAATATCTCTCTTTATCAGCTTCGATCGACTCAAAGACATTCAATGTGCTGCCAATTTCAAGGAAGAATACCATCACCGTCCCAACTTTGACACCGGGAGATGACGAGGAACACATAGTGTACGCCAAAACAGAGGATATCATAAGCATTGGTGTCTTCTCAGGTGACTACATTGAGCTGACCATGGAAAACAACACAAAAATTATGAAAGTGCTGTCATTTCCAGAGCCTAATAGCTATAAAGAAGGTACCGTTTATGTCTCGCCATTCCTCCTTTTGAACAATGGCCCTTCTTCAACGGTTTCCTTGAAGAAGACCATAAAGACCATCTCATCCATCCCAATTGCCCAGTCGTTGGAAATTGCAAGAATTGCTTCTCCAATCACTCTATCAAAAGTTTATCAGCCTTGCTTCCTGTCAAATCTCAAGCTCTTCTTTGAATCAGCAACAAGAATTGTTTCATTGAATGACCTAATAGCAATACCATTCGACTCAATACTGGCCAAGACGTTACCTGTGGACCATGAAGGCCCAATACCACAGGGAAACTCAGATTCAGTTGCATGGTTTCGTGTCACTCAGGTGAATGGTTCGGATTCGACAGAAGGCCAATTCATCGTTGACCCATCACACTCGGCACTGAGCCAAGTTGGTGTGCTGAAAGAACGTATCCCTGGTTTAACGCAGTGTAATTGGGTTGACTATCTAGGCTTGGAGCCAAACATGGATCTTATGTCTGATGAGAAGTCTTTCACATATGCAAAAGAGATCTATAAGCTGTTGAAAGCCGGCTCTTTGAACAAATCATTGCGTACAACCGTTTTGTTAACTTCACTATCAAGAAACATTGGTAAATCGTTCATCATGGCACAGCTTTGTCAACGATTAGGACTTCACTTGGCTACTATTGAGGCATTTGACGTTTTGAACTCATCATCTGACTCTAAAACTATTGGTACCATCCGTGGTAAGTTGAATAGAGTCGTTGAAGAATGTACTGGATTGGTGATATATCTGAAGCATTTGGATGCGCTAGTTCCTAAAACAACTGACCAATCGACTAAGCCTGGTATGATTAGTTCTAAGTTGATCCAAATGATTGAGGAATATACAAAAGCAGGAGCAATTGTCATTGGCTCCACTTCCGATGCCGATAAATTGGATGATACAGTTCGTTCAAAATTCAGATTTGAAGTAGAAATCCCAGTTCCTTCAGAGATTGAAAGAAGATCAATATTTGGCTACCTTTTGCCAAATGATTCCCAGGAGTTTATATTGAGAAATGATATATCAATCTCCTCATTGGCTCTACAAAGTGCTGGTCTGACACCAAGGGATTTGGTTTCCATTGTGGATAATGCTAAAACATTGGCTTTAGATCGTATAGAAGACATTGCAGAGGATCTTTCAGTTGATACATCGTTGTTGATATTACAGAATCCATTGAAATTAACACCTGGTGATTTTGAGAAAGCCATTGGAGATGCTCGTAATAAGTTTTCTGATTCTATCGGTGCACCACGTATCCCAAATGTTCTTTGGGACGATATTGGTGGTTTAGAATCAGTTAAAGGTGAAATCCTTGATACAATTGATATGCCTTTGAAACATCCAGAGCTATTTGCATCTGGTGTTAAGAAGCGTAGTGGTATCTTGTTTTATGGTCCTCCTGGTACTGGTAAGACTCTATTGGCGAAGGCCATTGCAACAAACTTCTCTTTGAATTTCTTCTCAGTGAAAGGTCCAGAATTGCTGAATATGTACATTGGTGAGTCTGAGGCTAACGTCCGTAAGGTTTTCCAAAGGGCTCGTGATGCAAAACCATGTGTTGTTTTCTTTGATGAATTGGACTCTGTCGCACCAAAGAGAGGTAATCAAGGAGATTCAGGTGGTGTTATGGATAGAATTGTCTCTCAACTTTTGGCTGAGTTAGATGGTATGAGTGGAGGTGATGCTGGTGATGGTGTGTTTGTCGTTGGTGCGACCAATAGACCGGACTTATTAGATGAAGCTCTATTGAGACCAGGAAGATTTGATAAGATGGTATATTTGGGTATTGCCGATACTCACTTAAAACAACAAAGAATCCTTGAAGCATTGACAAGAAAGTTCAAGCTGGATCCTAAAGTTGATCTCGAGAGAATTGCTTCCAGTTGTCCTTTCAATTTCACAGGTGCTGATTTCTATGCCTTATGCTCTGATTCCATGCTAAATGCAATGACAAGGGTTGCGGGTGAAGTAGATTCAAAGATCGCAAAGTATAATGACCAAAGGGGAGATGACCCAGTATCTACAAGATGGTGGTTTGATAATGTTGCCAAGCAGGAAGATATTGACGTTTTGGTCAACGAAGTTGATTTTGATAAGGCAAGAAGGGAACTGTCACCTTCAGTTTCAGTCGAAGAGCTGGACCACTACTTGAGAGTCAGAGATAACTTTGAAGGAGGAAAACTACAGGATAAAACCGGGAATGTCTAATAAAACAAAATTCTCATATTTACCGAAATTCGTTTCCTTTGTAGGAAATCTGCGCAAGAGTCTATTAGCATGCGTCCCATACCGTTTCCCGCGAACCGGTGCTATTCGCGCAATATTGCTGTTTTTTCGTTTTGGGGTTTTCAAGCCTGAAAATTCCGCCTTTCCAAGAAAAAGCAAAATTCCGCCTCCTTTCACCTTCTTTTAGGTAGAAGATCTCAAGTTTAAAAAGCTTTAAATCGGCATTTCTGCCTCCTTCTTCTTCCCACCACTCAAATTGCGCCCTTTTCACTTGTAAGGAGAAAAAAATGAGCTCCTTTGGCCAATTTTCCTGGGGATTTCAGCCCAAGATCGAGCCCTCCAATTCCAATGCCACAACCGGAACAGCAACCAACACAACGACAAGATCAACGATAGCCACAACGCTGGGCTCGACCGTCCCGAAGCAGAAGAGAAGACTCTCGGACCCGCTTGAGAAGTGCCAGAAGCCGCAGACTCCTCGCCGGAAATTCACACAGAAGAAGTGTCGCAGCGTACACAGAATCATCGGACAGCCACTACCGACCAACAGAGTCATCGAGGTGTTGGATCGCCAGAAGCTCCAGGAGCTATTGAACAATTTGATCAGCCTACACCCTGAGATCGGTGCTGACGTCTACAAAGTGGCCCCTCGCCCATCCGTACAGAATGCCATCTCCATCCTATCCGGCAAGATCAACGTCATTAAGGACTCACTGCCATACAACGTTGACTCCTCCTCTGAGTATGCCTATCTGCGAGTAAAGCCCCTGATCGAGGACTTCCTCAGTGCACTATCGGACTACACGCTGCACTTTCTCCCACCGGTGGAAACACAGCCCTGCACATCCCTTGAATTCCTTGACCATGCCACATCGCTCCTACACAAGCTCCCAACATTTGCATCCTTGGCACACAACTACTTCAAGCACTTGGCATACGAGCAGCTTGGCCACACGTGGTGTGTGGCACTAAAGGAGTTCACCAAGCAGAAAGGCCTGGTGATGCTTGGTGAGAACTGGGAACAGAAGATCAAGAAGCACAATGAGCTCTGCGAGGGCAAGTTGAAGCAGGTTGTTGACTTCATAAAAGAGGAGAGGGAGACACTAGAACAGGAGATGCTGGAAAGCCCTACAAAGCTGGCTACGTTACAGAATTTCAGTGTAAATAACAGTCCTTACAGCTGGAAGCAGAACTTGGGTGTTTGATAGCAGCTTTTATTTAATGGGTTTTATTGGTATTTCTATTTGGTAAATAGACATTTTCTTTCATTGGTTATATATTTTCACGTAGAAGTCTTTAAGTCAAACCCTTTCAAGTAATCTTTAAACTCTGAAGAGCGACACCAGGGGACTATTCCATAAAGCTGGAAAACCCGGCCCTGAGAGTCACACAGCCGACTTTTACTATCCAATGATAGCACTTTAAGATCAACTAGATAGTTCAGGAGTTCACACTCGGAGCATAAGTGCCCATCGCCTGAGCCACAGAAATAGCATGTTAGAGGACGTCTACTTGCAATTGGTAAGGTTCTTAGCTTGGACCTTTCTGGGATGACTGGAGATGAAGCCTGTCTTATTCTCATGTACTGGTCCCTTATGCTCTGGCCATTCATCACCAATAGCTCTGTTAGTCTTCTCATTGCATCCAGGACATTACAGTGATAAAATATACCAAACTCCCCGTTTTTTCTCAGCATTGAGATATCCATCATATTCTTCCATAGAAGGGAAGTTATAGGTAATCTTTGATTAAGTAGATTGAATAGTTTCTTGAAATATATCAAATTTGGCCACGATCTAAAGGCCATTTGCATGTTGGTCATCCTCGACTCAAGAAACCAAATCGGGTCATGACGAGCAAATATACCATCGTCTAGCTCTTTCTTTAAAGCATCAATCAAACCACAAAGCTCATCTTCCGAGTCTTTGGATTCATATCGCATGGAGATTTCACCAATCTTCAGTTCCCATGAACACCAAAATTCCGATGTGTGAGAAGAGAGCTTCCACTGAAATTTTTCAATCACTGATCCCAGCTCTTCCCTGTGATCAACGTGAACATATTTTTTGAGCTCATTCACAACGGATTCAGCAGTTCCATCATGGTATAACTGAATCTCTGACTTAGTCAAATCATAGTATCTTTGGCATTGCTGCTGTGACTTGAATTCCTTTGGATATATTGGCTCACCTAATGGCTCAAGGTAATAAGGAAGGTTTTCCTCATAGTCAATAACAGGCAAGCTCATACTCCCATTATACATACATCCACGCTCTCTGCCCCTTCATATAGACATAGAATCAGTAGAGATGGAATTTCCTTTCGAAAAAAACACCAATGAGAGAGGAATGTTTATACCTGTTGCCTAGGTAATAATGCAAGTAATCTAATAGCGTTGTGAAGTCACGTGCCCGACTTGTTTTCCTAGAAGACTGTAAAAGATAATAACTGAGCACTTTGTGCAGTTTCCCAGCTTCTATCATTGACCTCAATTTGTAAATGGTCCCATCTTAGCCATATATTCATCTTTGCAGAAATCCCACCACCCTTTTCTAGTGGTTCACCAAGCCTTTCAACGAGTTCCTTAGCTGTTGTTTCCTTGGTGATTCCATACGGGATAGACTCATCCGAGCAGCAATGGAACTTGTTGTCCTTGAAGAAGAAGTCAATGCTCTCTAATTCGTCATTTGTGAAGCATAGTGATACCCCACGGCTATAAAAGTTGTACAACAAGGTGTCTCGGCCATAAGGCTTTATATCTGCGAATTCTCGGTCAATTGAACATTCTTTCAGAAGCTCCGAGTCTCTAGAAGAGCATCCAACCAGTTTCAGCCAGATGTTCTCGGTCATTCGGTGGCAAAAAGGCAGTTACTGAGGTATTGGAAAACTGCAAAGCCATAGCAAAATCTCGGGCCCCTCGAAAACGCCAACACCCGGACACCACACGGGGTTTTCCTTTCAAATTGAGATAAAAGTTGGGAGACTTGTCAATTTTCCCAGTGTTTTAGTCCAAAAAGGAGCAAACAGCAACAGCTACAGAACCCCAATCAAATGCTTTCGAACTACGAGCAGAAACCGTTTGACCCTCTCACGGTGAAAGCCAACGAGAAGAAAAGTACGTTTTCCGCCCCTGAAAAATCCCCCCGGTGTTCCTGCGAATACTAACAAACATCTAACAAGGAGTTGCTTACTTCTACGATGCCGATGTGGGAAACTATGCTTACGGTGCAGGCCACCCAATGAAACCCCACAGAATCAGAATGGCCCACTCGCTGATCATGAACTACGGCCTTTATAAGAAGATGGAGATCTACAGAGCAAAGCCAGCAACGAAGCTCGAGATGTGTCAGTTCCACACAGACGAGTACATCGACTTCCTGTCCCGTGCGACCCCGGACAACCTCGATATGTTCCAGAAGGAGAGTGTCAAGTTCAACGTGGGTGACGACTGCCCCGTGTTTGACGGTCTGTACGAGTTCTGTGGTATCTCCGGTGGTGGTTCCATGGAGGGTGCTGCACGCCTGAACAGGGGTAAGTGTGACATTGCGATCAACTACGCCGGTGGTCTCCACCACGCGAAGAAGAGCGAGGCCTCCGGGTTCTGCTACCTGAACGACATCGTCCTGGGAATCATTGAGCTGCTGAGATACCACCCACGTGTCCTGTACATTGACATTGACGTGCACCACGGTGACGGTGTCGAGGAGGCCTTCTACACAACCGACAGGGTAATGACGTGCTCGTTCCACAAGTACGGTGAGTTCTTCCCGGGTACCGGTGAGCTCAGAGACATCGGTGTCGGTAAAGGTAAGAACTACGCCGTCAACGTGCCACTGAGAGACGGTATAGACGACGCCACTTACAGATCGATCTTCGAGCCACTGATCACCAAAATCATGGAGTGGTACCAGCCTTCGGCTGTTGTCCTACAGTGTGGAGGTGACTCCCTATCGGGTGATAAGCTCGGTTGCTTCAACCTGTCAATGAGAGGACACGCTAACTGTGTGAACTTCTGTAAAAACCTCGGTGTGCCACTGATGGTTCTCGGTGGTGGTGGTTACACGATGCGTAACGTTGCGCGTACCTGGGCCTTCGAGACGGGTCTTTTGAACAATGAGCTGCTGGACGAGGACCTGCCATATAACGATTATTATGAATACTATGGTCCGGACTATAAGCTTAACGTCAGACCATCCAACATGTACAACGCCAATTCGCCAGAGTACTTGGATAAGCTGTTAACGCAAATTTTCAGCAATCTGGAGAATACCAAGTTCGCACCAAGTGTGCAGATCCAAGACGTGCCGAGAGACGTTGAACTGTATGATGATGAAGAAGAGGACACTCAGGAGGCCATGGACACCAAAGGTGGTTCGAGATTTGCTAGAGATCAAATCGTCGAATCGAGATCCGAGTTCTACTAAAGATAAATAAACCGTGTATTTCTATAGCATTTACAATGTAGATCACTGGAAGATTGGGAATGGTGCAAAGTCCAAGCGTTTGACGTGTCTTAGCTCACCCTCTGTCTTAACCAAGCTGGACACCTTATCAAAGTCTTCAGGCTTCAAGTTCAGCAGTCTCTTATTGTTGGTGATTCTTGCAGGGTTGGCAGACTTAGGCAACAGGACGTAGCCCCTCTGGGCACCCCAATTGATCATAATCTCACCAGCAGAGACCCCATAGGCCTCTGCGATGCCCTTCAAGGTCTCATTCTCAAACAGTGGCGAGGAAGCAGACCCCATTGGACAGTAAGCTTCAAAGACGATCCCCTCCTGCTTACAGTAGGAGATAAGCTCATCCTGAGGCAGCAGAGGGTAGCACTCGCACTGGTTAGCAGCTGGCTGGACTGTGGTGGTCTCTGATGCCATCAGCTGCTTTAAGTTGTTGATGGAGAAGTTGGAGACACCAAGGGCCTTGGCCTTATCTTTCGACAGCTTTTGCATCAGCTCCCACGTTTTGATGAAGTCCCACTCCGAGTCAATGACTTTGGTTCCATCGTCGTTCAGCTGAGCAGTGAAAAGGTCACCGGTGGTTTCATCTTTCTTCAGGGGAACCGGCCAGTGCATCAAGTACAAATCAACGTAGCTCAGTCCCAGTCTTTCCAAGGACTCGTCGAGGGCCTTCGCAGGGTCTCTGTGGTCAGCATCGTAGAGCTTTGTAGTGACGAAGATCTCCTCCCTAGGGACGCCCGAGTCCTTGATGGCCTTACCAACTGGCACTTCGTTACGGTACAAAGCAGCGGTGTCGATGTGACGGTAGCCGCACTTTAAGGCTTCCAGCACGGCATTGTAGCAGACATCGTCGGTTGCGGCCCAGGTTCCCAGGGCAATTTGCGGGATCTCAGCACCGGTGTTCAGGGTGAAGGTTGTTTCGTTCATTTCTTCTTAATTGACCAACTGAAGAGGCAGAGGAAGCAGTAGAGAAGGAGGAGGAGGAAGGGTGATTTGTAATCGGAGCTTTTGCTGTGATCGGCGCAGGGCCGTTCCGCTTTAGGACAACGCGACGGTTACTACTTGGCTAAAGGGCTAAAGGACGGGTAGGCTAAGACGTTGATTTCTACTTGTTACTCAAAGGTTGGGAACGGAGACCAGTCTGGCACGATCAGTCTCTGCTGGCCCTCCTTGTGGACGATCTCGTTGATGGTGGAGAAGTGGTCGCTGGACAGATCAACGACCTTGGCATTCTCGATGATTCTCGACTCGGTGACAGACTTTGGCAATACAACGTAGCCTCTCTTGAAAGCCCAGTTGACCAAGACCTGTGGGATGGAAACACCGTATGAGTCTGCGATGGTCTTCAGCGTAGCATTTGTGAAAAGAGGAGACGAGGTAGAGCCCAGTGGGGAGTAAGCCTCGAAGACAATGCCCTGTGATTTACAGAAATCAATCAACTCATCCTGTGGCAGCAATGGGTGGCACTCACACTGGTTTGCAGCAGGGACCACCTTTGTTGTCTCTGCAGAGAGCAAGGTTTTCAAGTTATTGACTGAGAAGTTCGAGACACCAACGGCTCTGGTCTTACCGGTTTTTGGTAGCTCTTGCATCAACTCCCAGGTCTTGACAAAGTCCCACTCCAAGTCCAATGCTCTCGAGCCGTCAGGGTTCATCTTAACGACCAATTTTTCCTCACCGGCCTGCAATGGAACTGGCCAGTGAATCAAGTAAAGGTCAACGTAATCCAAGCCGAGTCTCTCGAGTGAGTCAGCAAGGGCCACTGCAGGCTCTCTGTGCTGAGAACCCCAGAGCTTCGTGGTGACAAACAGCTCAGATCTTGGGACACCGGAGTCCTTAATAGCCTTACCGACTTGAACCTCATTCTTGTAAATAGCTGCGGTGTCAATGTGTCTGTAACCGGCCTTCAATGCCGCAATAACGGCATGATAAGCATCGTTGTTGGCAGATTGCCAAGTTCCCAAACCCAATTGAGGAATGGAGATATCAGCATTCAACTTGATAGTAGCAGTGTTGACCATTTTTATCTTCTCACTAATTGCTAATCAATTCGTAAAGGCGAGAGAGGTGAAAAAGTGGAAAAAAATCACCGATAACGAAGTTCTCGTTTTCGCTTCCGAGGCTATCGGCTTTATATCCGTTTTGGGAACCGCACTACCGCATATATACTAGGACATTTTATGCTATGTTGACAACTCAATTCCTTCAGCTGAGTACAAATTTGCATTTCAGTTGGCGTGTTTTCCAGTGGTAACTGGCAGATGGGACGCTGACAAAAGGCTGTGCCAGTGACTTCTTGGCCAAGAGGCGGGGCTTAGCCATTGTATCACGGAATTCCGTTGCGAGTGCTTTCCAAGCACAGCTTTAAGCTTAAGATTAACACACTCGTAATATGCACTCTGCGTATATATGCCCCTTGCAGGTAGACAATTGTGCTCTTTCTGCTCTGCTGTGGTGAGCATGTTTAGTGCATCAACCAGGTTTGTATAGATATATAAAGAGGATTTAGCACTTATCAGCTCACAGCTTACATGGTTCATTCCCTTAAGCTGTAAAGAGTTCGAAATGGCCGATACAAAATACTATCACTGTGGTTCGAATGGCACTTCAAATAGTTCGTGTAGTGGATCAGATAATGGAGCTTCTGGTCTGGTTATTTTTAGCACGGTTGTGATCTGGGTTGCAGGGTTTAAATTAATAGTGATAATACTTTTATGTACTTTAGATTGTATACTCAGCCCTGGAGAAAGTCGTGCTGCAAAAAAGGCTACTCATCCAAAGGAAATATCAGGAAAGAGTCCCAAACATCCCTATACTACACCAGCTAATAGTACAAAGAGGGGTAATAGTTACCGTGAAAAGCTTTCATTTGAAGGCACCATGAATGATATGGGTCAAATACAGCTCACAGTGCCACAAAATGCTCATACAAAGCCATAAAATTAATTTGAAATGGAAAGAAAACGTCAACTGCTAAAAACTCTGATCATAGTATTATTACTAAAAGCTTCTTGTTGGAGTTTATTCCAGCTTGCTACCGTAATAGTTGTGATGTAAATATTTAATATTTCCATTTAGGGAAAGAACTGAAAACATTTTGGAAAACCGCATTGTACGCTTTAAACAGAAATCCTACAACCTCACCAGAACTCAGAGTATTACTACTACAAGATGCGTTCGCTTTAAACAAAAGATATAAACGTTATAATAAATTTAAGAGTTATAGGCTATTTTTGTGTGCACAATGTAAGAACCATTTCTTAACAGCTTGCAAAAGACGATGCTTTGAATGCCCAACAATTTCAGCTGGATATTCTGTATCAAGCTCTTTGAAAAGGGAGTCACCGAACAAAACCTCATCATCTTCGTAATCATAGTCAAAATCAAGGGACATAACACTTCCAGCATACGGCGTAGGACACCTTTCATAGGTACTCTTCAAATATGGGTTATGTGCTATCATTTGCATCTCAAGTATAGCAGAATCTGGACACAGTAATTCTGGGGGTTTGTCACCTGGACGTTCAAGAAGAATAAAAGTAGTCTCTTCACCTTTAATCTCATTGATTATGAATCTTGAAATGTACGGTAAACGTGTGAAAGTGATCTTGCTCTTTCTTGTGTCATACTGACAGTCGGTCGGTATACTGGAAATCTGATAAGTCATAGTTGCTAGTTTATAGGTTGTAGGGTATAACAGCAAGAAGTGTGTGTAAAGGAAGAAAGTGAATGAGATATCTGGCCCTTTTATAGATTCCAGGAAAAGTGGGAATCCTGAAATCTGGAATCGGAGCTGTGAGAGAATTAAAGAGAGGAAGAAGAATGAGAACATTATGAACTTGCGAAAGGACGACGGGGAGAAAATCAGCAAGCTTTTTTAAAAAGCGATGTGCAAAGCTTTATAGGTTTAGTAGATTCTAGTCCAAGTAAGCATATGTCTCCAGCATACATTTCAAAGGTTTTATTAAAATTTTCTTTATGCTTAATAACACAACGTGCAAAGGACCTTGGGTAATTATCAACACGGAAATATTTGAGAGAATTAGAAGCATCAAGGGTTTTCTGTTTAGTTTATCTGTCAAAAACAGTGACTGAGTGGTCTACAGGCGAACAGAAAGGAGCATATGGTATGGATATTTTGGTCATATATGACGTCTCAACTTAGAAAGAGAGGTTAGCACCTGCTTTGGACTTCACAGAAGAGGCAACGCTAGAGGCAGCCATTGCAGAGTATGAGTATGGCAGAGAGACAGTTGTAGTGGTGATATCAGATGAAGCACCATTGAAAGAGTTTCCCTTAAGTTGAGCAGATCCTTCACCATCAACAGAGTAAACACCCTTTGAGGCACCAGAGAAGACGTTCTTCTCAACAAGAATCTTAGCACCATCTCTGATGTTAATACCGTCATTGATGTCCTCAAAGTAGTTGTTGACAATGTGACCTGTACCAAATCTGAAGGATGGGCATCTTGAGTTGACATTCTTCCAGTAGTTTCCAACAAAGGTAACAGTCAAGTGACCTTTATCCTGAGAGCCGTTGCTATCAGAGTGACCAACCAAAGAGGTTTTCCAGTGATCGTGCAAGTAACAGTTAGAGACGGTGACGTAGTCAGAGGCGTGAGTAATATCCATCAAGCCGTCGTAGTAGTCTTTGTCATGGGTTCTGTCAGATGAAGCATCAACGTGATCAATCCAAACGTTCTTAGATTTCTGAATTGCCACAGCATCAGTTGGAGCAAGACACTTCTTGATAACCAAGTTTCTAACAATAACATTACTAGCATCCTTAATGTAGAGACCGACACCTGTTAAAGTAATACCAGAGGTCTTGCCGACAATGGTCTTATCGGAAGTGACCTTAACAGCCTCATCACCAGAGATATCCTCAGTGACGTAGATGATGTACTTTCCACTGGCCTTGGCGTACTTAACCAACCCAGACAATGTCGAGACAGAGACCTCTGTACCACCGTAACCACCTGTGGTACCACCATTTTGGGAGGCATAGCCAACTGGAGTATCAGAGATGGATGATCTCTTCATAATTGGAGACCCAATGACACTGGAGACGGCCAAAGAGGCAACAGCAAGTGTCTTGAAGAAAGAGCTGAGTTTCATGGTTGTAAAATCTGGTACAGCTTTGGAAAACAAGAAGAGAGAGACAAAGGAAGATTACTCTGGCCTTTTATACCTGATTTCTAAGAGAGCACCATGAGCTGGCTGTCTGACTACTACGCAGGGGTGCAAATCTGTAACACTCGAGACATCCATTCCAGCTCCTGAAAGTGCATTGGATCAAACATGGACATCTTTAATACATGTGCAGTGACGTCTTGGGCTGTAGTTCTGAACATAGCCTGTGCAATATCTTTTTTCATAGCATGTTCTAATAAGAGATCAGAGCAAGTGCTTTTCAGTACGACAAAGACGTACTACACACCAGCTACAGCCTATTGGTCCCATTATCCACTCGAATAACGGTCCCACACAATAGCAGTTGTACAGCACTGAAGCCTGAGCCGTGCTGGTACGATACAAACGGACTGCATCATGCAAGATCAAATCCCACGTAGACCTGCACCCAACATAGAAACATTCCAGATTATGCATGTTCTAATACTTGAATGAAACCTCCGGCACAGCAAATTCCTCTCTGGCCGTCTGTTCTGAGCTCTGGGCCGTTGGGATCTTCTGGTGGAGAACAATAGAACTCGTCAAAGTCCCCAGATCTTGAGACCTTGCCATTTGATTGAAGCAGTTTAAGGGGTTTGCAACCGGAATGACTGGTTTATACTTTGCTATTTGAGAAGTGGGTATGCTCATGCAACGTTCTGAGATTGTACTGTAGGAGTTATTGTCTCAACCTACGGGTATATCAAATGGAATATAAAAACTTCTATTTAGATCTTTTCCACAACACCGGCACCAATTGTTCTTCCATCTTTTCTCAGTACCACTCTGCCCATGAGCTTATTGTCCTTGTACAGCTGCAGTGGTAGCTTTCTATCGCACTCAATGACGACGTAAGCAGACTGCTTTGCACTCAAGTGTTTAACTTTACGTTTCTTTAGGTCAGCCTCACCAGTGGCACGATCATAAACAGTGATGATTTTAGAGATTTTGGCCGGCTGCTGAACGTTACCTCTGAATAGCACGAATGGCATACCGACTAGTAATGGTCTATCGATATCAAACATAACGACACGGCACTCAAACTTGGTAACAGATGGCACCTCACTGGTCACTATGCTCATAACGTCACCAACGCGAATATCCTGAACATCTGCGTTCTTGATCTTAATGGTGACAGAGTCACCAGCAATTGCCAGTGAGGTCTTCTCATCTTTCAGTGTTATGGCATCAACGACACCGGCAACACCAGATGGCGAAAAGACGATGGTCTCACCTGGCTGGATGACACCAGTGTCGACACGACCTGTAAACTCAGATCTTGAGCCATCCATCTCGGTGATTTGCATCACAAACGGCTTGGTGAAGTCTCTGTCTGGCTTCTCTGTGCCCTCCAACGCCTGTAGCAAAGTTGGGCCACTGTACCAGCTTGTTAAGCTCTTCTCTGATGTCTTCTTAGAGACATTTACACCGCTGAGTCCAGAACATGGCACAAATGTTGTCTGCGACTCGTTCCAGCCTGTCAATCTCAGGAACTCAGCCATCATGCCTGTGATCTCCTGGAATCTGTGCTCCTCCCAGTCGACGTTGTCCATCTTGTTCACAGCAACGACTAATCTTGAGATACCCAATGAGCGTGCCAAGATTGTGTGCTCTTTGGTTTGACCGTCCAAGTGGAAGCCTGATTCAAATGCGTCTGTAGAGGCGTCTACCACTAGGACTGCAAGGTCAGCCTGTGCAACACCGCTAATCATGTTTGGCACAAAGTCTCTGTGTCCTGGTGCATCGACGATGGTGAAAGAAGCGCTCTCCGTCTCAAAAGTGGACGAGCATATATCAATTGTGACACCACGGGATCTCTCCTCTGGTGTCTGGTCCATAACCCAGGCCAATGAGAACGAAGACTTGCCGGCTTTTTCAGCTTCACGTTTCAGCTTGTTATAAGTAGACATCGACACGGTGTTTGACTCTAGGAGTAAGCGGCCTGTTAGCGTAGACTTACCAGCGTCAACATGGCCTATAACGACAAACGAGGTTGAAGGCTTAACCTGTCTCTTTGATATCTCCGCTTGGACGTCGATGGCCTTGCGTGGCTTTGTAGACTGCTTTGGGGTAACCGCTGACGATAACTTCAGCTCTGCCACTTTCTGCTCCAGCTCTTGCTGTTTCTTCTTATTGCTATCGAATGCTGCACTCTGTGCGTTGATGGCAATGTCATCCGGTGAAGGTTTGGTGAAGTTTTGTTTGACTTGTTCTATCAGGTTTTTGTTAGTTGGTGTAAAGACAGAGTAGAGCCCTTGATTATCAATCAATCGTTTCTTGTTCGATGGTGTAAAGACAGAAGAGAACACACCGTTGTACTGCGTGGACAGAGGATTGGTGAAAGACAGCGATTGTATCGTTATGAGAGGCTCCGCTTTGCGCTTCTTAGGCTCCACCTCTGGCTGTGGCGGTAGCGCTGGCGGCTGTACTGGCGGCTGTACTGGCGGTTGTGCCTGTGGCTCTTGTTTCCTCCTCAGCAACGGCGGCAATGGTCTTTTCCTCGTCTCTGTGTGGTTCTCTTTGAGCTTATCCAAGATCGACACCGACGTTTTGTTCTCTGCTGTTTGACTTCTCTGTGCTGCTCTTGCTTTGGCTAGCGCCGCAATCTTTGACATGGCTTTTTGGTTTTTGGTTAATAAAACTCACATTCTCAAATTAAAAAGAACAAAGAATCAATGAGTAGAGAGAGTTTTGCATAGTCTGATCTTTAATTGTGATTGATATCAATTTGCCCTCCGTGGTGGTAAGAAAAAGGCATACTTACGTTTCTTCACTTCTTTCTTGAACTTCTTCTTGAGCTCTTTAACAGACGGCTCGATCTCCATGTAATTGAACCACAGCGCTTCCCTGATATCTTCGTCGGTGAACCCTGTGTGGCCCTCCATTTGCTCTTTAACGAGTGGCGTCAGCTCGTAGAGCTGTTCCTCCTCTTCTGGAGTTGGGCCATCGCCCTCCTCGTAGTCCTCAAAGTCTTGGGGTTGTTAGTCTCCGTCTCAATTGAGCTAAGCATAAGAGCACTCACCGTCGTCGTCAAACTTCATCTTCCCTGTTCTCTGTGTGCGCTCTGTGGCTTTTATATTTGATGAAGTTGTTAGCCGCCGATGTTTTCCCTTTGTTTTTTTTAAAAAAAACACATCACCAAAAGACTTAACCGCCGTGTTGAAACGTAACGGAAACGAAAACAAAGCCAACCAGCATGGCGGGACCGGTAGAAGTCCACAGCGACAGGATCACAAAGACGCTGCTAACAGCGGGTGTCAAGCTTTTAAAGATTCCGCCTCCAATTCGGCCAATCCACTCGAGAGATGGGCTCTACGACGTCTCCTCGTGGGACTGGAGCCAAGTGGTGTGGTGCGGCAGGCTACGGCTAATTGAGGATGAGTTCATCGAGGATAATAAAATCGTCGCAAGGGTTGAGTTTGTGAACAGTTCTACCGACGAGGAGAGCGTCTTCGGTGTGGTGCTTTGCGACCTGGAAGGCGAGAACATCAAGCAGACTCACTCGAGGAGAGCATTCCGTGTGTTGATCGACCATTTGGGCATGAAGGTTGCGCTCGGCTTGGTATTTGACGACTCCTCCACTGCGAACGAGTTTGTCCAGGGGATGAAGAGCTTCAAGAAGGATGTCCAGGACATGCTAGAGGCCAAGCAGGACCTCTTGCAGGACTTGAACGAAGGTGTCACCACCATGGAAATCAACCAAAATGACGGCGCCGATGATAATGATGACGATGAATTTGGTGACTTTGTCACTGCTTAATAATACAAATAATGAACGGGCTATATACATGCATTCTTTTTCTCTAATATATAAACTTATTCGTCACGGTACCATGAGACCTTTCTCTTCTGTCTATCCTGTCTGGCGGTCTTTCTGCCTTCACTCCACATTTCCTTGATCTGTGAAAGTCTGCTGTTCATCTCTTGTGATCTCTCTGGGTTGGCGTCGGATACAAGGGAGATTGTGAATCCGCTGACTCCAAACTTTTCAGCGAGGGCTTTTCTTGTCCATTTCTCTGGCTCACTTAAACGTAAGGCTCTGATCTCTTCAACTTCTTGCGGTGTCAAGTTCAAATTCGACTCCTTTGGTTCGCTGAGCTTTGGGGCGAGATGTGGCTTCACCAAGGAGCTCTTCCCCGAGAGATCAAGACCCTTACGCGGATCATTTGAAGGTAAAAAGGCATCAGGTGTTTCAATACCGCTAGATGGTGCTGGGTGATGATAGAGCCCGGACTTGTAAACTGGCTTGACGTTCGAAGCAGAGTGCTTGGAGTTGAACTTGTTAGGCACGCGTACGAGCTTTGGAATGCTCTGTGCTGTGGATGAGTGTCTGACGAACTGGCGAAGCATCTTCTGTTTCTTTTTATCTCTCTAAATAGCCAAACTTAACGCATTGTCCGCTCTAAGGTCAAAGACTTTTTCAGCTGAAAGTTCGCTGACTGGGTGTCCGGGTGTTTGTGTGCGTGTTCTGCTTATAGAACGAGTTCGCGGTGAACGGTAGGGCCACTTTCAGATCACATCGTTTCAAGACTTATACCTATGAAGTAGTGTATTAAGTATCTCTTTTTCTCTTTAGTTCTAGAGGTGTTGTAGTACGATGAAGATTGAAGAAGTGAAGGAGTCAACTCTTCACCAGAGGAAAAATGCGAAAAAAGCTGGTGGAACAAAGAGTAAAACAGTAGAGCATGAAGATGACGATGCTATTCATTTCTCTATTACAGATATCCTTAGAATGCTGCTTGGAGTGCTTCTATTGAACTTGTTCACGTCCTATTGGTTCACAGGGACATGGACTTATAACTACAATGGTAAATTGCTCCAACCACATTATCTTCGCTATCAATTGGTTGGTACAGAATTAGCACTAACAGAAGAAGAGCTTTCATTATATAATGGCACAGACCCACAATTACCAATTTATATTGGTATAAATGGTACAATCTGGGATGTCAGTTCGAATCGTGCGACTTATGGTCCCGGTGGAAGCTATTCATTCTTCTCTGGAATTGACATTGCCAGGGCATTAGCTACAAACTGTTTGAATCATTTGACTTTTGATATTAGAGACATAACTCCAGAAGAGAGGAGAAGATTGGGTGGGTGGATTGAATGGTTCGATGATAGGTATTTCAGAGTAGGACAAGTCCTGCATCAGGAGCCGGAGACCATCCCAATGTCTAGAAAGAATTGTAAGGGTAAGCACTGAAGATTTAATAGCATTAATTTCATATTTACAGGATGATGTTATCAATCAGTCTGGTAGTTCTATCACCCTCTGTGACATAAACAGCGATACTTAGCACAGCACCAGAGGCATCAACGTTTGTTAATTCGTGAAGTTCTTCTTTGTCAGCCACCGAGATGTAATCAATCTGCAACAATGGGTCTTCCAAGGCCCCTTTCACTGTTTGGATTATTACTTCTCTTGAGGTTTCACCTTGTTCATATACATTTTGTCCTTTCAAAAGACTCTGGTAAATCATCTTACTCTTCTCTCTAACCTCTGGAGATAAATAGGCGTTTCTAGAGCTCATGGCCAATCCACTCTGCTCTCTTACAATAGGCATCACTTTAATCTCGATAGGTAATAGTAAATCTCTAACCATTCTTTTCAATACCACCGTCTGCTGAATATCCTTTTGACCAAAGTATGCATTGTCAGGCTCAACGGCATTAAAGAGCTTAGTCACAACTGTAGCGACACCTCTGAAGAAGTTTGGCCTTGTCTTACCTTCCAGCTGTTCACTGACCCCAAGTACGCTCACAAAGGCACCTTGCTGTTTCTCAACTTCTAATGTTATCCCGGATGGGTACATCTCACTGACAGTTGGTGCAAAGACGGCACTCACTTTCCCTGGGAGTGCATCAAGTTTTTGTAAATCCTCGTCAAAAGTTCTTGGGTAGGCATCTAAGTCCTCGTTTGGTGCAAATTGTGAAGGGTTGACAAAGATGGATACAACGGTATGGTCATTCTCCTTCTGGCATTCTCTCATCAGCGAGACATGGCCTTCATGTAAAGCTCCCATTGTTGGAACGAATCCTACAGTAGCCTCACGAGGAAGTGAGCGACGCCATTTACGGAGATCTGCTACCGTACGAAACACCAGTATATCAGAAGTCATTTCCATAATCCTTTCCGTTCTAAAAAGAAGATTGCAAGAAGAGAAAAATGTGACTAAGTGAAAAATTTATATCAGAACTGTAAGTGGAAAAATGGCGAAATTTTACACCCATCTGCCCCGTCCCCCGCTAGAGGGCATGTGACATTTGGCGAAAAAATACCGTATTGGGAAATCCTGTATAATGTCCAGACAAATCACATTTGGCACTACAAATTGAGTTCAGTAAAACTTTTGCTATATAAAAAGCAGCTCATAGAGACATTATAAAGGGAGAATCATTTCAATCCGTACTTGGCAACCAACTCGTCAACGAGCTCGATGTACTTCTTCTCGGCCTCCTCCTTGGACAAACCCTCGTTCTTCTTCCATGCGTCCCATTTGTAACGGTCCTTCAAGGCAAAGATACCTGGTCTGTCGGTGTTGACATCACCAACGGTGGCCTGCTTGAACAAACCGTAGAGGGAGAGCAATTCGTCGTCGTTTGGCTTGGTAGCAAGCTTGTTAACCTGATCGGCCTATACACAGCACGAGTTAGCATATGATCGGGAATTTCCAGAAATTGATCTCTTCAACACGGATCACCCATCTGGGAAAGCGGAAAACTTACCTTTTCTTGGAAAGTAGACATTTTTATCTTTGTTTTTTGTTGATTGGTTTCAATCGGTGGCGAAATTGGTACACACCTGGTGATATTTGATGCGCTTTTTTTCAGAGGCCGCGGTTGCCCAAGGATCGATGAGCGTGGGGTATTTAACCCGGACACCAGGCTACACTACTGGTCTCCATGCCATGCCTATTTATTAGATCTTTAGCCTATTTGCTAGTAGAAGGATCAGTCCTGCTATGAAAGCACACCACGTTATCATCCATGTTGACCAATTGCCTCTGCCCGTGGCTTTCTTCAGCACCTTGTTACCTTCAACAATATCGACTTCTGTCATGTCGTGATCGTTGACCAACGTTCTAATGCTATCTGACTGTACACTGAGGTGTGAGGCTAGCTGGGACTCTAACTGTGCAATTTCAATGACAGACTTGTGAATTTGCTCAACTTTCTGTAAATCTTCTAGCTTGGCATCCAGTATTTCAGAGTTTTCTAATGCTAAAACTTGTAGTTGTTCCTCTGATAGGTTCTCCAGTTCCGATTGGTTCTCTGTTTCACTCATTACTTGGTACTTTGATTGCTTGTAATCAAGATTCTTGAAGCCATCAAAGTCACCGGTGAAGATATCTCTTTTTCTAGAAAGTCTTGTGTTCTGCATCTCGAGTAGTAGCTTTGATGTATTTCTCAGCTCATAGCTCAAAGACAACAGTATTCCGTCTCTGTGCTTATTAATAGTCCCGTTCTCCGATCTCTTGAATCTTACGTTCTTCTTGCTCTCTTGTCTTTTCTTTTCATACATCTCCAAGTATCTTAGCTTCTCATCAAACTTACGCAGCTCAACACGTGCATTCATATCAAGCTCATCTCGCTGCTCCTCGGTCATGCCACTATCCAGGGAGCTCTTGGTCAGCAAATATTCTCCACGAACATCTTTCAGCACCGTCCTTAATTTCTTAACATGAACATACAGATCAACACACTCTGGCACAAATGTGTCTCCAATTGGTGAGCCGAGATGCTTAACATCTGGTGAAACCCCACGCTCGCGTTCAATCCTTGTGACAATCTCACTAAACGCCTCTGTCAAATTACCCATGCTCTTTCTCTTCCTTTGCCCTTTCCCTTCGAACGTTTGCTACAAGTGAAAAGTTCCCTTTGCTCTCTTTGATCGATTTCATCACATGGTCGGAACTCGCCCCCCAAGACCTCAGGCCCCGTCCCCACTTCCGAGGGCGCTGAGGGACGCGTCAAATAAATACAGGCGCGCCTCCGGTGTTTAACGCGTCTTCGTTTAGTCTAACGAGACGATAAGGAATAAAATAAAATGACAAAGGACTCTAACACGGAAGAACAGGCGTATCTTGACCTGTGTGAACGCATCATTGCGGAGGGAGAGCACCGTCCTGATAGAACAGGAACAGGTACGCTCTCTATCTTTGCTCCCCCACAGCTGCGTTTCTCTTTGAAAGATGATACTTTCCCTTTACTGACCACAAAGAAAGTGTTCACTAAAGGTATCATCTTGGAACTGTTGTGGTTTATTGCAGGCTGTACCGATGGTAAGAAGCTGAGCGAGCAGGGTGTCAAGATCTGGGAAGGTAACGGCTCAAGAGAGTACTTAGACTCGTTGGGGCTAACTGATCGCCGTGAGGGAGACCTTGGCCCAGTCTATGGCTTCCAGTGGAGACACTTCGGTGCAGAGTATAAGGACTGTGATGCTGACTACACAGGCCAGGGAGTGGACCAGCTGGCACAGGTCATCCACAAGCTGAAAACAAACCCATACGATAGAAGAATCATAATGAGTGCATGGAACCCACCGGATTTCCCTAAGATGGCCCTACCACCCTGCCATGTCTTCTCTCAGTTCTACGTAAACTTCCCTAAGGAGGGCAGACCACAGCTGTCCTGCTTACTGTACCAGAGATCGTGTGACATGGGCCTCGGTGTTCCGTTTAACATTGCCTCGTATGCTTTGCTGACTAAGATGATTGCACACGTAGTTGACATGGACTGCGGTGAGTTCATCCACACCCTCGGTGATGCACACGTCTACAGCGACCACGTTGATGCCCTGAAGGAGCAGATCACAAGAACACCCTACCAGTTCCCAAAGCTCAAGATCAAGAGAGACGTTAAGAGCATTGATGACTTCAAGTTTGAAGACTTCGAGATAGTCGACTACCAATGCCACGCAAAGATCGCCATGAAGATGAGTGTTTAATTTTGTCTCTAATAAATCTACTAAAAGTCCGAAAAATCATTGCAATTCAAATAAACAGGTTAGAGGAGTGAGCTGTGTCTTCTCTCGGAGCTCTTTCTTCTCATCGAAATATCAGGCTTCCCTTTGTAGGTCTTCGGGACACCAACAGACGACTCTTCGACCAGGTCAAACACAGACAGCTCATCCAAGATGGACTTTTTGAATAGCTTATCGGTTGTTTTCTGGACCTTTGTGTTTTTAGATAGCGAGCTTAGAGGCTTACGTCTCTTTGTGACATTTTCGCTGTCCTGGATTGTCAGTGGCTTGACCTTCTGGTGTTCTGGAGAGTACTCATCTGTGGCTTTCGCTGTTGATGGTTGTTCGTTTCTAGCATCAGTAGCATCGCCTGTAGGCTCGTTCTTTACGGACGAAGATCTTGAGACTGGTCTCACAAACGCACCTTCGACGATAGCATCAACAAACTTCTCGGACTGTCTTCTCATCTTCGCCCTTAACGAGGGCTCAGCGTAGCTCACTTGCGGGGTTCTGCTTCTTCTAGAACGGCCTCTGAGCAACTCGTCACTCTCGTGGCTCGACTCTGGCATCTTCTCGTCTGTCGTCGACCTGGATTTCTGGCTCTTCTTCTTGGTGTGCTTAATCTTGGAGGTATCCTGTTCTAGTGGCTTATACTCGTCTGAGTCATCGTCGGTTGTCGCTTCAAACGCCTTCATCACCTTCGGGGTGTTGTTGATTTTCTTCTTTCCCTTAGAGACTCTCACCGGTGCTGTCTTCCTTGGCGAGGTATTGGCTGTGGATTTAACAGCTTCTGTAGCTAGCCTCTCAATTTTGGCTTTCAACTGTTCTGGCTCGGGCGAGTCTTCAAAGACTTGGAACGAGGATGCCCTCGCTGGCTTCTGTGGAGAAAGCTTGATAGGCGACATGCTTGCCGCAAACATGAACTCAGTGCTGATATCGTTTTCTCTGTCCTCGTCATCTTCTGGGATCAGGTACTCGCTCAAGTTCTGGTGTGAGCTATCGTCATCAAACGGGTTGGCTCCGTGGCCAAAGTCCAACGGTGCTGAGAGCTGAGGAGTCGACAACGACAGTAAGCTGAGCTGCTCGGAGGGTAGCTGGGGCCGTGGCTGCTTGACGGGGGCCTGGCCCTCGCTCTTGTCGTCTGAAACGTCTTCCTGTGCCTGCTCCTCGGCCTGCTCCTCGGCCTTCGGCGACGGGGGTGCGACGTAGATCGACTGTCTTCTTGCGCTCTTGCGTCTGCGCTCAGACCGCGAGCTCCTCTTCGGGGACTCCATCATATCAAACGAAACGGTCTTCTCGGAGGACGTCGACGGCTCGCCCGTGACGTTCCTCATGATGCTCTGCATCGTGACACGCGACAGCGGAAGCCCCTCGTTCTGCCTGATCGTGGAGAACATCTGTAGCATATCCTCGAACCTCTGGCAGACACCCTCCTCGATGACGCTCAACTTCTCTTCGAGGTTTCTGCGCTTGCTGTCTTCGTTCTTGGCGCTCAGCGCACGTAGGTCGATGTTCTCCTGGATCAACTCAGAGATCTTGGCCTCCAGCCCGGCAATCTTGGACATTAGAAAGGAGTTCTTCTTTGCGAGGGCGATGTTTTGCGACAGGAACTTGTTGCTCTGGCTGTTGTGGAAGAAAATGCTGTGCGAGTCGCTCGAACTTGGTCTGATCTGGAATGGGAAGGCCATGAGACATGACACTCCGGCGACGAAGTGTTGGTTGTTGTTGGTGCTCTACGCTGCTGTGTTTGTTGTGTGTTTGCGCCTTTGTTTACATTTTGTAAACAAGCACTGCATTTTCGCGAAAAATCTACAACAGCCCCAAATCGGGTAATTACCGCATTCGGACTTATAGCTCCTTTATAAGCTCATTAAACACTGCACTGACATCTCTGGTGCTCTTCCAGCTCTGAGAGAACTCAGAGCCTGAGAGGAAGGCAAGGGGCTCTCCAATGGCTGCTGAGAACTTCTTAAAGGCGTCGTAAGGCAAAGGATAGGACGGTATCTCTTCAGCGCGACACTTCGAGAGCTCGCTTAAGAACGGAGTCTCAATCGTTCTCAGGTTCCTTCCTGAAATAGCAGGTGACATGAAGGTCTTCTCAGATGTGCTCTGAAAGAGAGATAAGTGCTCTGGGGAGATTGTGCACTGCGTCGTTGGTAGCCAAACAGTACCGAGCTGTACTGCAGCGACTCCCAGATCGAGTAACTTCTTGATCTGTGATGAGCTGTAGATACCACCAGCTGCTATCAAGAAAGGTGGATCTACTTGACTCTCGTCAACGTATGAAACGACACTGCTGACGAGTGCTTGCGTTGATAGCATGGAGTCACGTGGGTCATTGGCAATGAAGTTCCCTCTGTGCCCACCAGCTTCCCATCCTTGTAATACAACTGCATCAGCACCAGCATCCTGACACTGCTTGAATTCTTCGACGTTGGTGCAACATATGAAGACTGAGATTCCAGAGCCCTGTAGTGCTTTAATGACACTCACATTTGGTACACCGAAGTGGAAACTGACGATCTTTGGGTTCAGCTCAATCAGGGTCCTCACAGTAGCATGGGAGGGGTCACTTATCGAAGCAAATGAAGGGTATAGCAAATCCATCTCAGTGGGCTCTTTATTCACCTCGAGCTGATCATAGAAAAGCTTGTACTTTGCCAGCCACTTGGTATCCTTCTCCTGGTCCCTCATTGTTTGCTCGTGACAAAAGAAGTTCAAGTTGACATTTCTGCTCCCACCAGTCATATTCTGGAATGCCCTCATCTGTGTAGCAATCTTCTCTGGAGACTCACTAAATGAACCCAACGGCAGGGAGCCCAGCCCACCTAACTTTGTCACTGTTGCTGCGAGCTCCACGGTTGATGCACCGGCCATTGGGGCCTGGACGATGGGGTGTTGAAGGCCATATCTTTCTAAAAACTTCTTGACCTGAGGCTTCATTAATCTCGACATGTCTTATTTCATCCACAGGAAGGGGATGTATCACTCATTTTATATCTCGAGCGCAAGTCATGGGGCGAGGTAGTTCCATGTCATCCCCACGGGCTCCCACGCTCGGGCTCTCGGAGATCGTCTCGGGGTAAGGGGCATCGAGCCTGCTTTGAGCACTAAATGTAAGCTAAATGATTAGTTGATCCTTGTTCCATACATCTACAAATAGCAATGAATTTCTCGATATCCTTTGCATTGTTTTTCTACTACAGAAGAATTCCGAGCAAATTGAAATCGGTGCTATTTAGTCTCAGTATGTACACACACGAAGTTTTCCAGCTCGTTAATCATTGGTCCAGCATCCATTTTTTCAGTTCTTTATAACTTTCATGCGACGTTTTATACAGCTGTTTTTCAAACTCATCTAATGAAAAGAGGAAACTACTCTCCTGATGGGTTCCTCTTGTGTTTTGTGCAAAGTTATTAATCTCATCAGACCTCTCCTTGAGCATCGCTTGTACAACCTCACTCAGCTCTTTATCACCAAAGAGCGTACTCCATTTCTCTACCAGCGCATAGAAGTATGGCGAAATGGTGTGCACATCTAACGATACAGGGTTGGCTTTAATGGCATTTAACACTCTCTTGTTTAAGGCATCTGGTGGTAGTAAATCTAAGAATGCAACATCTGAAGACTCAGATGCCGGGGACATCGCAAGGACTTCTGCAATCCAAAATGGCAGTTCGAGTTTCGTTCCAGCTTTAATAGCAGTTCCAGGTGTTCCTTCAAGATAACCGACTTTGGGCACTGTTACGTTAAACTTACATGGGACTCGCTATCTCTGTTAGTACTCTTTTCCTAGATGCATTCCCGTGGGGTACACTCACAGTTCCATCGCTGATAATCTGATCAAGATCGTAGTATGACATCTTCTCCTTATTATTACTCTTCTTCTTTCCTCTATCTGGCTTTGCTACTGAGGTCTTCTTCACCTCTGATGGTAAATAACGCGACGCGTATAAATCCATAACACTGGGTGGTGTCCGGGTGCGTTAATGCTTATGTAATCGTGGTTATCCGACGAAGAGAAAAATGGCCATCCAAAACCCAAACAAAAAATCTGATTGAACAGCAAAACACAAAGCATAAAACTCTCTTGGAGCTCAAGAATATGAGTGAAAGTGACTACACAGCGGGCTTCTACGGCTCTGCCGTTGTGAGCGATGCTGTTGAGGTGCCCGTCAAGAACTCTGATGAGCTTGTCACCGTTGAGTTCTCCTCCGAGATCCCAGAGGCAGAGGATATTGTCACTTTCTTAGAGAACGAAGAGGTCCCTGTGAAGTTTTGGTTGGCAATTGCTGCCTGTTATTCCTCCAAGGGGCATGTCGAGTATGCCAACGAGATCGTCCAGAGGGCCCTCCTCAATTTCAAAAGAGACCAGAGGAGTGCTGAGAAGGTTCACACTTTTATCGCTTGGTTAGGATTGAAACAGGCCAGAGAGGCCACTAACGAAGAAACAGTCAGAAGTGCTCTGTTATTGGTAAGGGAGAACCTCAAACTCTCGGGCCAAAAGGATCCACTGGCATCTCTCGCAATGGCTGAAGCCTGCTACCTCGACAAGCGTGATGCCGATGCAATCCGTGCATTGGACGCTGTCAAGATATCTGAAAAGGAGGAGAATGACACAGAGAAGAGAAGTCCACTGCCTTCCTACGCCGATTTTATTAGAGCTAAGGTTCAGTTCCGCCGTGGCAGGATCCACGATGCTCTGAAATACTTCCAGGCCGTCCTTATTGAGCAACCACTACTTAAACCTGATCCAAGACTCGGTATTGGTCTTTGCTTCTGGGCTTTGAAAGACCGTAAGATGGCCATCCAGGCATGGGAGAGAGCTCTCCAGATTGACCCAGAAAACGCCACAGCACATCTTCTATTGTCATTATCCAAGTTTGACACTGCTTTCAAATCTCTCAGTGACGAGGAGTTTGCTGAAAAGTACTCTTTGGCTCTAGAATCTTTGAAGTCGATCTTGCAGAAGAACAACAAATCCGCACCAGCATTGTTGATGAGAGTGTCATACCATTTCTCTCGTAAGGAGTTTGACCAAGTGATAACTCTTTGTAACCAAATCATCTCAGAAGCATATAACTCTCCAGTCTCACGCTCAGATGCTCACTTCTGGCTAGGCCGTGTCGCCTATGTCAATGAGCAATACGCAGAGGCACAGAAACACTTCAAAGACGCTGTTGACCTCAATTCATCTTCAATAATGGCACAGCTCGGTTATGCACAGTCATTGGCTTCCCGTGGTGAGTTACAAGATGCCATTTTCCAGCTTGACCAGCTGGCTAAAAAGAGCCCAAAGGCCCCAGAGGTCCATTACGCACTCGGAATGCTCTACGCACAGAGATTTAACTCTTCTTCGGAGCCTGATGATTCTACAAAAGCCATCTCCTCACTCTTGGAGTATATCAAGTTGGCCCAAGCCAGTAGTGAGCCAGTTGCAGTCTCTGCGTACTTGACTCTTTCTCACTTCCATGAAGGAACAGACAATGTTGAAGCCTTGAAATACCTTAATAGAGCAGTTGAGTCATTCACAGCACATGGTGAGTTGGCACCTGCCGAGTTGATGTCTAACATGGGTGTTCTTCATTTCGTCCAAGGATCTCCAGAGTCTGCTCAGACACTCTTTGAGTCCGCTTTGGCCGACAGTCATGATGATGAGACTGGTATTACGCTCTCATATAACTTGGCCAGAGCAGAAGAGAGCACAAAGGAGTCTGAAGCTATTGAGACATATGACTCCATATTGGAGAAAGTACCAGGCTACGTTGCTGCAAAGATGCGTTCTCTATTCTTGCAGATCATGAAGAACGGTAACTCTGAGGAGTTAGAGAAGGAGATTGATGGTCTTTTGGCTGACAATGAGTCTAACCTTGAAGTTAGAGCATTCTACAGTTGGTACTTGAAGAGAACTGGTCGTGGTGCCAATGTTGGTTTGGAAAACTCACACAACAAGGAGACACTCACAAAGTACGACTCTAGAGACACATATGCTCTTATCTCATTGGCAAATATGTACAGAGCTATTGCGCGTGAGATCCGTCCAAATAACGAACAAAACACCCAAAGACGTAAGACCTCTTATCACAGAGCTGCGCAGTTGTTCCACAAGGCACTTGCCTCTGATCCAAAGAATGCGTTTGCAGCCCAGGGTATTGCAATTGTCTTTGCTGAGGAGAAACAACCTGCACAGGCTTTGGAGATCTTCAGAAGAGTCAGAGATGCTGTTGATTCCTTCTCTGTCCACATCAATTTGGGCCATTGTCTTTGTGAATTGGGTCAGCACGCTAAGGCAATCCAAGAATATTCCATTGCACTTGCACGTTTCAGTGATGAGACTAGGGACTCTAGAACCTTGTCATTGATTGGAAGAGCCTGGTTCGCTAGAGGTGCTAAAGAAAAGAGTTTAGAGAGTTATGCAAAGGCTTTGGAGTTCTCCAAGAAGGCATTATCAGTATCTAAGAGTCACACACCAAAGTTGGAGTTACAAATGCAGTACAATGTTGCATTCGTACAGTTCAGTATTGCACAGTTCTTGGTTCGTTTAGAGATCTCTAAGAGAACAGTGGATGATATCAAATTGGCTGTTGAAGGTTTGAATGAAGCCATTGAAGTGTTCACAAAGCTTTCCGAAGAAAAGCATGCTCCAGTTTCCTCAGATATCCTAACCCAGCGTGCCACCATGGGTAAGAACACCTTGTCCACGCAATTGGAGAGAATCTTGAAGGAGCAAAAGGAATACGAGGTACAATTTGAGGCCAAGATTGAAGAAGCTAAGCGTATTCGTGAAGTTGAAAGGGCCAAGGCTGAGCTGGAAGAACAGAAGAGAAAAGAAGAACAGGCTGAGAAGGAGAAGAAGATGCGTGAAGAGTTTGAGAAGCTACAAGAACAGGCCAAACAGTGGGAAGCTGAGCGTGAGAGTCTTCTTGTTGCCGATGACGAAGAGAAACCAAAGAGAAAGAAGAAGAATGCTGTATGGACTGATGAGGAAGCCAGTGAGGACGAGAATGGCGAGAAGAAGCCAAAGCCAAAGAAGAAGAGAGCCAAGAAGAAAGTCGAAGACGACGATGACGACGACAAGCCTGTTAAGCCGAAGAAGCGCAAACTCACCAAAAGAGAGGAAAAGTTTAAGTCCAAGGAAACCATTGATGACAGTGACGAGGAGTTGGAGGACTACGAAGACAGCGTTCTGGAGCAGGCTGAGGCCAAGCTTGGCGAAGACGACCAAAGCGAAGCCGAGGAGGACGACCTCTTCTAATTTGTATGTATTATACTTTATTAAAATGAATAAATAATGAACTCTTTTTTCATCAGGCCAGCCCGTGCCGTTATCATGGTGTGGCCCCGTACCATTTTTGGATTTTCGTTAATTTGTTTTGTTTTCAGCTGAAAAACCCGGCTTCTCCACCAGGCACACAGCTGAGAGCAGCCCAGCCATAATGAACTCGATCTACGAGCTTGATCCGAGGATCAGAAAGCTTCTGTCCCTGGACAACTTTCTTGTGAGTTTTTACCCGTGCTGCTTTGCGTGGAGAAAGGAGACTAACTGGAACAGGACAACCTGACGGTCTATGAGTTCATTGAAGAGCTTAGCAAGGACCAGGCAGTGCCACAACGCGAAGTTTCATCGCTGAAGCACTTGGACCCGAAGCCTTATATCAGAACTTTTGAGTCGACACTACGTGAACTGCACCAATTGAGCGCAGAGGCAGCTGAGAGACAGCACAGGCTGGAGAAGGAGGTTTCAAAGTTCGAGCTTGATCACTCCCGTAACATCCTGTCGCTGACCAGCAGAACCGAGTCGGTGAACAGCCAGTTCAAGAGCCTGGACTCGCAGATCACCGCTGTGTCCGATAGGGTCTCGCCACTGACCGAGCAACTGAGCCGTTCCATCGGTGCAAAGAACAGATCAAAGGAGACGATATCACTGATTCAAATCTACACGTCTTTCTTCCAGAGGGGGTCTTCGAAGGAGCTGGACAAGCTCGCCCAAGGCAACATCAAGCGTAAGAGAGAGTGTGCCTCCATGGTTGCTCAGCTGGTCACCCTGTCGGAGAAGCTGGTGTCAGAGGACCTCCCGGGCTCTGCGAAGTGCCATGAGCTGATCCAGACGTACTCGTCAGACATGGAGAACTCGCTGCTCGAGGACTTCAACGAGGAGTACAAGAACAACAACTGGAGCAAGATGAAGGACATTGCTGATATCCTGACGGATTTCAATAACGGGGTTGGTGTTATCCAAAACTTCGTGAACCAGCACAACTTCTTCATTAACGCACAGTCTCTGCCTACGCAGATTGAGGAAGACGAGAAGCTGTGGGAGCAGCTGGGTGACCCTACAAACCAGCAGCTTCTGCACCAGCCATTCATGGAGTCCATGCTCAAGGACATCAAGAACGCTATCCAGGATGAGACGGTCATCATCTTGGACGTCTTCAGAGACCCCGTCGCTGTTCTCTCGTTGTTTGTGCAGCGTGTCTACGCTTTGCAGATAGCTTCAAGGGTGGAGGCCCTGCTTAAGAACTCCTACTCGGTTAGCTCATTGGCGTATCTAAGAGTGCTGTGCACGCTGTACACGACGATGGCCACGTTCACTAAAGACATGAAGTCTTTTTTCCAGACCTGTCTTGAGTCCGCAGACGAGTACACCAAGCTCGATGAGCTGTTTACGGTGCTAGACCAAAGTTACTCAGATCTTTTCACAGAGCATTTGACAGGTTCGAAATACTTTGAGCAGGAGAAGAAAGTACTGGAGTCCATCTTCTACAACATGACAGCTACTTATGAAAGTGCTAATGAGACCAGTATCACCTATAAGCTCTCTGGTAGAGTCAACGCAATGGTCTCCAACAACGGTATCTCCGATGCCAATGAATATGAAAGCTTACAAAGAAAGAGCCGTGTAGGCCAATTGAAGAATTTCATGAAAGCCCGTCTTGATCGTTCTACGTCTTTGAGACGTATTTCCACAAGTGACTCCGATAGTCTTGAGGAGCAAACGCAAGATCTCATCACACAGCTCTCCTTGGAGTATGCTGAATCATTGCTTAAGTCCACTGTGGAGTCTCTCTCGAGAATTGTGGAACTCACACCACTGAAAATAGCAGACCATGCTAGTGAGATCTTGGAGATCTTGCTTGTGAATATCGGAAGAGGATACGTTGATTTGGGATTAGAAGTCTCCTTCACAGAGCTAACACGCTTAGACCATCGTGGGGATTACATCGCTTTGAAGTTCCTCCATAACGTGAAGATCGCATCGCAGATTCTCTTTTTGATTTCATCGAGTATCCGTACCATAATCTTGCCATTAGCAAACAATGCTCCGCAGAGGCGCCAGCGTATCATTGCCCTGACAAATGGATATGTCGCTAGTGTTGAAAAGAGAATTAATCTCATAATTCAAGACACCGTGATCCTATGCCAGCAGCGTATTGGGCATGCTCTATCAAAGCAGAAAAAGAAAGACTTCTTACCAAAAGTTGGAGAATTGGTGGATACCGATACCCCTGCTTGTGAGTCACTGTGCCACTTCTTAGACGAATTCCAAGAACAAGTTGTGCTATACCTTGATGGTGATAATCTGAAGACGCTACTCCTCACTGTTGGTAACTATGTCTTCAACTCTCTCTTCGAGCACTATAAGAGTTTCCAGATCAACTCGGCAGGTGGTGTCGTTCTGACGAAGGATATCATCTCATATCAAAACTGCATTGACTCTTGGGGAATCCTTGAGCTTTCAAAGAAATTCCAGCAGCTAAGAGAAATTGCAAATCTCTTCACAGTGCAACCGGAACTTGTCAACTCTTTGACGAAAGAAGGAGAGCTCGCCAGCATGAAGCCGTACATACTGAGACAGTTCATCTCTAAAAGAGCAGACTACGAGTCTGGAAGTGGCTACTTAGCCAGATTTAGAAGTATAATATAAAAGGTTTTCCGCTTTATAATTCTAGAGAAATGGTATGCGCACGTATCGTAGCGTAAACCCGCACACCACCCCAGTGTTTGTTGTTTATCGCGATTTTTGTCACAGACAAGGCGTATTTGTATACAGAATAGCAAATTACACGTTTTTCCCCGTTTACTCAAAGCGAAGGGGTACAATGGACAATCTTTCGTATCGAGGACGCTCCAGAGACTCTGATAAGCCGTTTGACCGATTTCAAGGGCAAGATTCCGCTTACAAGCCACGAAGAACAAGAGAGAAGATGTCTATACAGACGGTGTCGCAGTCAGTGCGCTGGAAGCTGGTGGCATCTGCGCTGCTCTGCTGGCTCGTTGTGGTGAATTTCTATGAGCGTACGACCGTTAGAAGGACCATCCAGCGGTGTGACTGGTCGCTGTGGGAGAGCTGGGACGGTGGTGAGCCTCATAGGCTCGCCATGTTTGCTGATCCTCAGATCATGGACGCATATTCCTATCCTGGCAGACCAGCCCTGGTGAACTGGTTTGCCAGACAGCTGATTGACAACTACCACAAGAGAAACTATGCCCACGTCATGTCCATGCTGGACCCAGACACGACGGTTTTCCTCGGTGACCTCTTTGATGGTGGCCGTAACTGGGACGATATGGAGTGGTTCGAAGAGTTTGAGAGGTTCAACAGCATTTACTACAAGAGGCCGAATAGACGCACGATAATGTCGCTGCCTGGAAACCACGACATCGGGTTTGGTGAGACTGTGAACGTGACGAGCTTAGAGAGGTTCAAAGCGATCTTCGGCCCAACATCGTCAACCCACGATCTCGGGAACCATACGCTGGTGCTGCTTGATACAATCTCACTATCTGACTTCCAGAATCCCAACGTCACGAGGGATCCTCGTGAGGTTCTAGAGAAACTGGCACCAATCTCACCGAACGAAAAACCACGTATATTGATGTCGCACGTCCCACTGTACAGGTTCCCCGATAAGCAGTCGTGTGGTCCACTGCGCGAGTCTAAGAAGAAGTTCCCTATAATGAAGGGTGTTCAGTACCAAACTGTCATTGACTATGAGCTGTCACAGGAAGTCTTGTCGAAAATACGTCCACAGATTGCCTTCTCCGGTGACGACCACGACTACTGTCACGTGACACATCCATACAAGTCCGAAGGTGTGGATAAGTTCACGGATGAAATCACCGTGAAGTCGTGTTCTATGAACATGGGAATTCAATATCCTGCTATCCAGCTGCTGTCTCTAAATACCCTTGGGTCGAAAGACACGACCTTCAACACACAAATTTGCTACCTGCCCCCTCCATACACGGCTCTGAAAGGGTATGTGTCCATGGCTATCCTGAACGTGATTATGTTCTTGGTTATCTTCCTATTACCCAAGGCTTGGTCGGTGCTTGTTACTAAGGTGAACAGCCTAGCAATGGTGAATAAATATGAGATTCCAATTGCCCAGCAATCGAGAAGTCTGCCTAGCTATGAAAGGGACGTTGTTGGGTTTGTGAGCACAAGCTCGCTGGTCATCGCTGGTGTTCTTATGATTTTCTCGTTATACTTTGGTGCATTTTAACAAAAAAGAAAGCAGTTTCATTGGCATATATAAATATAGACTCTTTTCTCAAGGCTGAACAAAGTAGTTCTCTTTGTACCACTTCAACTGTGCGATAGACTCCAAGATGTCTGCTCTTGCCGTATGGGCTTCCTTCTTCTTTGGGCACTTTTTCACTAGGTCGAAGTTATGGCGTCTTCCAAACTCAGTGATAGACGATACATCGATGATTCTGTAGTGTAAGTGCTCCAATGCTTTAGGCATGAGTCTCATCATGAAAGCACGGTCCATGTGGACCGTATTACCTCCAAGCACTGCAGTTCCTTTCTTTGTGAACTTCTCCAGGTAGCTAACCAGCTCATCCTCCACCTGTGCTAGCGTCTTTGTAGACTCCACGACTTTCTTTGTGAGGCCTGACTGTCCATGATGCTCAATGCACCACTCATTCATTGAGTCCATCACCGTTTGATCCTGGTGAATGACACTTTCGTAGCCTTCGTCAACAATGTTGAGATCTCCGTCTGTGACAATGCAGCAGATCTCTATGATGTGGTCTTGGAAAACATCGAGACCGGTCATCTCACAGTCGATCCACACGATTGGTTTGTACTCCTTGCTCTCTTTGTCAAACTTCACGCTTGGATCGAACGTTGGTGTCTCGAGCTCTGTGTGTCTTCTCTTGCTCATTCTGTAGGGTCTCGCCGTGCTTATAAGTGCTCTCTGATGGAATGCTCTGGAAGCTAGCCTGAGCATTACAGAAACAGGAAATATAACAGGCTTTATAAGAGAAGAGTGAAAAATCGTGAGGATCAGAGAGACAGACGCGAACGCGACGCGTGCGGCTGGAAAGATCGAGGTGTCCGGGTTTCTCTCGCCAGTACTCTCGGTAGATCTACACATTTCCCTTTCTTGTGTTATTTCATAAAGAGCTATAAAGAAGATTAACTACTGGCCAGGACAGAGATGGGATACGTTTACTCGAAGGACTCGTTGTTCTCTAAGACAACAAAGCTCGACACTTTCTACTTTTGCTATTGTCTCTTGCACATTCCAATCACCATACTCATCGATTCAGCCTTGGTTGTGCCTCAGCAATGGCAACCAAGCTTCCAGCGTGCCATCATTGATTTCCACATCGTCTCAAACAAGGACTTCCTGCTCTTAAGTCCTCCAGACTGGCTTGTGGTGTTTGGCTGGGCAGAGGTGCTGTTCCAGCTACCGTTGTTCTTCGTTGCTGCTTATATGTTATACAAGAGTATGTTTCTTTCTCTTCTTTCTATACAAATGTTACTAACTTCTTTTACAGGATCTCCTTCTATCTATGCTTTCCTCTTTGTCTACGGTGCAGAAGCTGCGTCGACGACACTTTGTTGTCTTTTATACATTGTGTCTGAGGGTTCGAGATTTGGTCTCTCTCAGGCTGATATCTATAAGCTATTTGGTGTTTACTTACCAACCTTTGTCATTCCAATGTTCATGGCAACCGATACCTTCTTGAGAGACTGGTTTGAGCCTGTAAACACGGAAAAGAAACAGAAATAAAACTACTTCATCTGTTAGAGCAATGTAGAGAACCTTGCATGATGTCTCACGATCTAAAAATCTAAACAATCCTATTATAAGAGATATTATTATGTAGAATTGAATTATTAACAAATAATCAACCAATTAATTGAATAATAATATAAAAAAAGATAATAAAAATGAGATTTAAAAAAAATTGAAATTGGGCCGGACAGGGAATTGAACCCTGGACCACTCACATGTCTGTAGCTATTAGATCGAGTTTACCCGATCTTCGCCCAAAGCGAGTATCATACCACTAGACCATACGGCCGATTTCGTTGTGTTCAAATCTCGTCCGTTAGCCTAACTGTGTAGGGGTTTAAAGTTAGCTAGCTGCTTAGAGGCAGACTTCTCCCTTTATACCTAGGATTATTACACCCATTCCAGTCCTCTTGCTTTTTTCATGCGTTTCCCTAGGCTGACTGCCTTCTAACTGCCTTCTAACTGCCTTCTAACTGCCTTCTGCCTTCTACAACCATATGCTTATGTAATCAGGTCAGGACTCAGAGAGGACCAACTATTACTATTATGTCCGAGTCCTTACACCAACTTTGTCTACAAATCCAACATAAAAGGTAAAAATGAGACCTTATAAAGTCTTTCTTATCATCATAGCAAGTTATGCTATTGGTTATTTAAGGGGTGAGAAAGGTCTTCCAACAGGTTTATCTGTGTTTTACTTGGCTTCAACTTCTTCTTTAATGGTGGCTTCCACCTTCAGAGAGTGGGTGGAATGTAAAGTTCAAAACACCAAGGAGATGGAAATTTATCCTTATTATTGTGTCATCTCTGCATCCTCTATTGTTTCTCAATACGGCATTGGACTTGGTCTGATAAGTCCTATGTTGTTCGCAAGTGAGGATACACACACTGAAGATACCCATCCAATAGAGAATACACCTACAAAAGGAACAATTCTATTGCAAGGATAACTTTATGGTCTACAATGTCTACAGTTACTTCTCTCTTTCTTCATTCCTGTGTATGATGGCATTATACAAAGACCCTTGAGTTCTTAGCGTTCTTCTTTCTCATCTGTCTCAGGACATCTCTTTTACGTCTCTTACAATCCTTTGTCCATTCGGATCTTTTCTCCCAGAAGGTCTCATCCCACTTATCAAATGTCATTGGCTGTTCCAGTTTACTCAACTGTGTTTGTGCCACTAAGAACGGAGAGTCCAAATGTGCAAAGAACAAAGCACGTTTATTCTTCTTTGGTGCAATGCTTGTGAACACAGGCTTGATAATCTCAATTTGCTCAGGTGCTGGCAAGTCATGGTCAATATCAGCATCATCTTCGATAAGATTGAAGGTTGCAGGTGTCTCAGCAGTGAAAAGAGTACGAAGCGTCTCGGTATTAGAAATTGTACCTTCTGCTAATGTCTTAGACTCACCAAATGTTGGAATGAACTCTTCCTCTTCTTCTTCCTCCTCTTCTTCTTCTTCTTCTTTTTCGTCTTCAATTATAGGCTCAGGAATAGATTTTGGCTTCACTTCCTGGTAGTATGGGTGGTCGTTTGAGTAAGTATTTGAAGCATAAAGGTCATTATCATCATCTTCATTCTCATCGTAGATTCTCTGAGATTGCGGAGCATCTTTACCAAATTCACCTTCTTTGACGTACTCAATCTCATTCAAAGTAACAGGTTTGATGAATTCATCGTCACTCTCCATGTCACTCTTATTATACTCATAATCTGAACCAGCAAACTCATCGACTTCTTCTTGGTAGTCCAAAGGCTTATCAAAGTTGAAATTACCGAGGATAGACGCTAAGACTTTATTGTTCTTCTCCAATTCGATCTCCTCGTCTTCACTTTCAACGACATTCTCCAAAATTTCATTATCATCTCTCTGTAGCTCGATAGATAAAGTGTTTGAGCCCTGTTTAAACTTCACCATAGTTAAACGTTCGACAATGTGATCGTTACCATCTTTCCAAAGATTGTTACCAAATCTATAGACCAAGTCTCTCAGTTTCTTGTTCTTTTCGTATCCCCAAAGTTTCTGCTTACGGCACTTGACCGTCTTTAGTGTACCATTGAAATTGACTCTTAAGGTCATATTCTTAATACCTCTTCTCCTACTTGATCTCATACGGCCTTTCATCAATTCCTGACTGTCTCTAAAACTCATCTTAATGTTCTCAAGCTTCTTATAGTGCTCCCATTGGGTTTTCAGTATTCTTGCCTCTTGCTTCTGTCCTGGTCTTGCTCTATCAACTTCAGCTCTTTTCTCATAGTCGTCTTTAGCAATGTCAATGACTAAAGTTGATCCTTTATACTTAACACCGTTCAGTGAGGCCTTCAGCTTTGTATATGACTTGTCGTCAATCTCAACGTTGATATACCCGAATCCTGTGCCTCTGACTTCATTGAAATGTCCATCTAACTCTGATTGTAGTGTACCAAATCTCGATATACGTGAAGTAAGGTCATCTGGGGTATTGAATAGCTCCAAGGAGATATTTCCGATAAAAATACGCCTTGATGTGGCAACATCCTGTGTCTCCGTCATGATATCTATCAGTATATATGGAAATATAAACCAAAAAAAGGTAAAGAGAACAATAAGAACTCGATCAAAAAGAGAGAGATGAGCCTTCCTGCATATAAATTTTTCAGCTATACGGAAAATTCGCGAACTCTTTCATCCTCACACACACACACACAATAAAATCTGCAATTTATATAGAGAAAATCCATTTGTTTAGATAGAAAAATAGCAATTTTGATCTTAAATTGGTAATGTTATTTTACTATTCTTAAGTATTAAAAAATATTCTGCAAAAAAAATTGCAAAAAATAATGAATCCCATGTGATTCGAACACATGCATCTTACGATACTTGATCTTGAGTCAAGCGCCTTAAACCGCTCGGCCAGAGATCCATTTGT